>PVJC01005452.1:39220-59044 GCA_004026665.1 Murina feae | reverse complement strand
TTACACATGTGTAATCCTGTGCATGCCTGTGTACAAATGTGTGCATGTGTGCATATATGTGTACTTGTATACATGTATGCCTGTAGCATATATGTGTATGTGTAGGTATGCCTGTAATGTATGTGTACGTAGGCATTTATCTTCCTGTTGTGGAGTGCAGAATTATAATCATTATCCCAGTACTTTATTATTAACTAGACGTCCGGTGCACAAAAATTTGTGCACTCAGGGGTGTGGGTTTCCTCAGCCTGGCCTATGCCCTCATGTAGTCTGGGACCCCTTGGGAGATGTCCACCTGCTGTCTTAGACCCGCTCCCTGGGTGATTGGGCCTCAGCTGGCAGTCAGACAACACTCTGGCAGGCCAGGAGCCCTCAGGGGGTGTCCACTTGCCAGCAGGGAGCAGGCCTAAGCTGTAGTCCAACATCCTTAGTGCTGTTGAGGAAGCAGGAGAGGCTCCCGCCACCACTGCTGTGCTGACAGCCTTTAGCCTGGCTTGTGGCTGAGCAGAGCTCCCCCTGTGGGAGCGCACTGACAACCAGGGAGCTTCTCCTTCATTGAGTGTCTGCCCCCTGGTGGTCAGTGTGTGTCATAGTGACTAGTCATTTCCAGTCATTCTTCTGTTAGGGTCAATTTGCGTATTAACCTTTTATTATATAGGACAGAGGCCTGGTGCACAGGTGGGGATTGAATGGTTTGCCCTGAAGAGTGTCCTGTTGGGGTGCCTGGCCAGCCTAGGTGAGGGGCTGATAGATGTTTGCATGCTGGTCACAGCCCCTTTAGGGTGGGGGTCCCCACTGTGGTTGCTGGTCAGCCTGGGTGAGGGGCTGATGGCTGTTTGTAGGCTGGTCAAACCCCCCAGGGGGGACCCTCACCCCATGGGAGTGTGGCCAGCCTGGGTGAGGCTGTTTTCAGGCTGGCCACAGCCCATTCAGGGTGGTGGTCTATACTGGGGTGCCTGGCCAGCCTGGGTGAGGGGCTGAAGGCAGTTATCAGGCTGGCCATGGCCATGGGCTGGAAGCGGGTATCTGGGATTTATTTAACTTCTATAATTGAAGTGTTGTTGCCTTGGTCCCGCTCAAAGCCACCAGCTGGAAGCAGGTATCTTGGGTTTATTTACCTTCTGTAATTGAAGCTTTGTTGCCTTGAGCAGAGCTCAGGGCCCGCAGGGTAGGTGGGAATCTTGGCTTCTTCCACTGCTGGGGCAATGCACACCTCCTGCCTCACTACAGCTCCCTGGCTGCTGCCATCTTTGTGACAGTGTGAGGGTTAATTTGCATATTACTCTTTTTCCTAGTCAGGAGACCTCCAAGCCCCTCCAATCATCAGCTCCACTCTTCCCCACTGCAGCCTGTGGCAAATGCAACAGGTATGGGCAGAGGACCCTCAGACCCCTGCATTGCCGGCTCCAACCGTGCCCAAACCCCTGAGATTGCTGGCTCCTCCCCTGCCCCACTGCAGCCTCTGCCCAAGGCTACAGGCCTGGGCAGGAGACCCCCAGGCCCCTATGATTACCAGCTCTGCCCCTGCCCAGGCCCTGAGATCACCAGCTCTGCCCCTGCCCCACTACAGCCTCTGGCCAAGGCTACAGGCCTGGGCAGGAGACCCCCAAGCCCCTGCCATTGCCAGCTCCACCCTTAAGCCTCTGGCTAAGGCTGCAGGCCTGGGAATGGGACTCCAGACTCCTGCTTTGCTGGCTCCACTGGTGCCCACACCCCTGCGATCGCAGGCTCTGTCCCTGCCCCTCCAATCGCTGGCTCTGGGCAATGTAGGCCCCTATGATCTCCGGCCCTGCCCCTGCACAGGCCTTATGCCTGGGTAGGGCACCCTCATACCCCTTGGCTCACCGGCTCTACCCCTGCCCCCTCTGATCACCGGCTCCGCCCTTGCCCATCCCTGGGGCCTTTGGCAAAGGCCTCTGGCCTGAGCAGGGGACCCCCAGCCCTCTCTGATCACCTGTTCTGCCCCTGGGCTCCCCCTCACCCACCTCCCCAGCCACCTGCCTGGCTAACAGGCCTGACCACTATAGTGGCGGGGCTTAGCCAGACTGGGTGCCGCCATCTTGTGGCTATGGGGGTGGCCATCTTTGTGATGGAGTGATACCTAATTTGCATATTACTCTTTTATTAGATAGGATTTTACATAGTCAACAGTGTGTTTAGTACCAAATGCCCTTTTATCTTTCCTGTAATAGTTTCAAGTAGTGGTTGGAGAAGAGGCATTAAAAGGAAGTAGTTAAAGTTTTTTGGCAAAGTTGTAGCAGAGCATGCTAATAAACGGAGAGATTCAGAGGCAAAACAAACAAACATATAAAAACAGAAAACAACAAAGTGAGTAACAAACCAATTTAAATACTAAATGTTTTATAAAATGCATCTATTGGAGGCTGCCTTTAATTCATTCTGCAGACTTTTACCTGACCTCTCATCTTACAAATGATGTGTCAGTCATCTAAACAGTACATCACCATTCCAAGATGTTTAGGTCAGACCTGTCCAGGTCTCTTCCCTCGGCCTCTGATTTCCTGCCTCTGCATTTACATACATGCTGTGCCTGATACTCTTCCCTCCCAACCTGCTGTGTCTTATCTCTCCATGGCCAGACCTACCCAGAGCCTGGATCCAAATAACCATGGAATTCACAAGATCCCAGTATCCCTCTAGTAGATGCCATGCTTTACTTTCCCTTGGATACACACACACACACACACATGAACAAGCACACACACATCTTTCTATCTCTGTCTCTAAGTTAATTGTGTGTGTTTTTTTAATCTTCACATGATGATATTTTTCCATTGGTTTTTAGAGAGAGTGGAAGAGAGAGGGAAAGACAGAAAGAAATACTGATGTGAGAGAAACACTTCCATTGGTTGCCTCCTGCATGTGCCCTGAGCAGGGTCTGGGCCAGGGAGGAGCCTGCAACCAAGGTACGAGGTACCTGTCCTCGACCAGGATTGAACCTGGGGCCCTTCAGTCCATAGGTGGACATTCTATCCACTGAGCCAAATCAGCTAGGGCCTAAGTTAATCTTAAGATAAGTTTCTTGGGACTGGCCCTGGGACATGTCACTAGTGAGATGAAGATGTATGAAGAGTGCACAGAAGTTGGAGTCCCCCCCTCTTTTATTTAAGAGAAATTTTCACTTGAGAGTAAAATTTTAATTGGATGTCAAAAATTCCAGATAAGCTTTTGTTCACCATTTGTCAAGAATTTATATGGGGAAGCAAAAAAAAAAAAAAAAAAAAAAAAAAAAAAAAAAAAAAAAAAATCAATATTCTACAGTACTTCTTTCATCCCAAGGAGGTTGAAAGACTTTAGCTGCAAAGTGAAGAGATCAGAGGAGAAACAGATTTATTAAAAAAAAACCACACACTCCCATCTTAACAATGTCATTTGGAAGAACAGACTCTTTCTGAAGCAATTTCTGATCTTCTTTGCAAAGGCGATCACTTTTAATGGGCGACCACAATGTTGAGAAGCAAGAAGAAGAAAGTACAAAGAGAAAAATGCAGAGTTCAATTTTCTGTTCTCTGCAGTTTGGGGAAAAGAGATCCCAGCTGTAAATGTAGATAATTTGCAAACATTTAAGCCAGACTTTCTGCCAACGTTAAATGATTTTGCCGATCAAGGCAAACAGAATCACTTTCTGTTACGACTTCAAGCAGCTGGGAGGTAGCAAAGAGGGTTGAACTTCCCAGCGCTCAATTTAAAGGGACCCTTCCTAGGCACACACCAGATTTCTCTGTAGCTTCATCACTTCTTCATCAGTGCTGCTTGATGAATATTTTAAGAATTTTCTGTTGTCTGATTACTTTGGTACATGAAATGGTTTCATTTTGCTCAATAACTTCTACCAATTTGTTCTATCCAACTCCATGACTCTCTTTGGTTTGTCATCACTGCTGACCTAGTTTGTGCCTTAGTCCATGGGCAGCTTGAGGAGGCTGGTGCCTCCATCAAGCCCTCCTGACTAAGGCCTTACTTCTGTGTAACTCCATGTGCCTGATGCACCCCTATCTTCTAGTTGATCCCTAGTTGGAGACATCATATCACTTTGCCTGACCCTATACCTGTGCCTGGCAAGACAATAAGACAGTATTATTTGGTATTGGTGGTGTTCCCATTTCTGTGGCTTACTCCCATGCTCAGGTCTAACCTACATATGTCTTAGAAAATGTACAGGATTTTACCTTTTCACACATTTCTATCTAGTGCTCTTTGCCTTCCCCAGTACAGAGACTTGCTATCAAGCTGAATGAGTAACCTGACATATTAGGGGACATCATGTCATTTTCCCTCTTGCTTGAGCCTCCCTCCCTTCTTATTCTTGGGGAGAGGAGAATAGCTTCTCCAAGAAGTCCTCCAGCACCTCAACCTCCCTTCTTTCCTCTTCGTTTGACTTTATAGGTGCAGAGAGGCATGGGTTGGAGAGAAAGAGAGGGTTAATGTTGGTTCTACTGAGCAGTTACCTTTCTTTCTTTTTAAATATATTTTATTGATTTTTTACAGAGAGGAAGGGAGAGGGATAGAGAGTTAGAAACATCGATGAGAAAGAAACATCGATCAGCTGCCTCCTGCATATCCTGCATATCTCCTACTGGGGATGTGCCCGCAACCAAGGTACATGCCCTTGACCGGAATCGAACCTGGGACCTTTCAGTCCGCAGGGTGATGCTCTATCCACTGAGCCATATTGGCCAGGGCTGAGCGGTTACCTTTCAACAAGCCCTGTGGGAAGGTGTCTGGTTATTCATCCTTAGAATGTGCAACACTTAATGCATCTTCTGTCAATTACAGTATAGTTACAGAGTCAAAACAGGACTTGCCACCAGCATCATCCCTTTATGCCACAGGGAATACTAAACAAGGGAAAGAGTGAAAGAGAAAGTGATGGAGAGGAGTCATGAATACTCTCCTTGCAGTGGCCTAGGAGATGGTGACAGAAAGCCCATGACTATGGAATACTGGGGTCTCTCATGGGAGGGACTAGTCTCTTTGGTCCCCAGAGCCCGGGACAGTGCCTGACACATGCTTACTGGGTAAATATTTAAAGAAGGTTCCAGTGCCAAGGTGTTAGAAAGCACAGCTGTGATTTTCCTATGATAAGACCCAATTAGAGAGAAAGGAATCTGGAAGAAATATGTGCGCGGTTTTTTTCTCCCCCTTTCTCTTGTAGAGCCCAGTGTTTGTTCCCCTGCCCTGCCCACATAAAACGCCCAGTGGGAAACTGGAATTATCTTTGAAGTAACCATGAATAGTGGTGATTGTCAGTACCAAGTAGCTATTTTGACACCTTGGATTTCGCTTGATATGGCAACAAGAGTGTCATTAAAACTCTCACTTCTGAAGCACAGTGGACTTAGGGATAGACACTGAAAAATAGGGATTCACAGCTGCTGTAAGGAAATGAATATCAAGCAGTACTACCTCTAAAGCTGGGCAAGAGGGGCCTCTGCCCTGGGCCACACACTTTGGAGATCCTTATGTTCAACAATTATAAACACCCATATATTTTTAAAAATACGTTTTTATTGATTTCAGAGGAAGGGAGAGGGAGAGAGAGATAAAAACATCAAAGAGAGAGAATCGTTGATCAGCTGCCTCCTGCACACCCCCTGCTCAGGATTGAGCCAGGCATGACGGGGAAGCAAACCATGACCTACTGGCTCATGGGTTGATGCTCAACCACTGAGCCACACCGGCTGGGCACACATACACCTGCGTTTGATAAAGAATATGTGATGCCTGTGTTACTCAGGCCTGAGCTACTCAGTGTTGGTAACTAAACACCCACTCTCAGCCCCCAGAGACACTCTTTCCCAAATCTCTTGTCCAATGTTCTCAAATGAAAGGTGGCTGCATTTGAATGCTGTGAGGATTTGTGGATTGTGCTGTTTGAAACCGCTGCCTTTGAGTGTGAGGAGGGTTTGATCAGCAAAAGCACTTAGGTAAGACAAAAGACTAATTAAATTGTAAAACCTTTCTCTCAGCATGAGTGTAGTAGTTTATTATATAAAAAGTATTATTTTTCAATAGCACTGAGCAATCATTTTTTTGCTTCTCTTCATGGTTCCAGAGCTACTTGTGAATCAGTGAACTCTTTTTCTTTTCTTTTCTTTACTTTTTTTTTTCAGTGAGCTCTTTGCAATTCTTACACATGGTGACTGAAGAACATCCTCTATAATAAAAGCCTAATATGCAATTTGACTGAACAGCAGAACGGCCAGTGGAATGACTGGTCGCTATGACATGCACTGACCACTCAATGCAGGAGCTGCCCACAGGCCTCAGACCAGCCAAGGCGGGTGCCAATGCCCCCACCCCCCATTGCCCAGCTGGTCGCCCTACAGAGGGAGGTGACCAGTGGCAGGGAGAGGGGGCAGAGCTGGCTAGCTGACAGTGCTAGGCCAGCCAAGGCAGGTGCCAGCAGGGCCCCCCTGATCACCCTACCAGTTGCCCCACAGATGGGCCATTATTGCCAGCCAGGCCTAGAGACCCGACCCATGCACTAATTTCATGCACCGGGCCTCTAGTTTTGCAATATTAAACAACTACTCAGCCCCAAATCGCAGGTCCATCATTGCAACACCCAGATGTGTGCAATAAGAATTAAATTCAGTAGTCTTTGATAATTTGCTGACTTTCAGCTATATGAAAACCACTGCTTTACACACATTTTGAAACATTATAGTTATGAAATATTTTTAAAGGTAGAATAGAACTTACTTCACTTAACTATTTATTAGCATATTTATAACTGGAAAATATTAAACGTATGATGTGTAGGCTTTCATTTGTATTCCTGCCCCTGCAAATATTAGGGGTAAGCTTAATGTAAATTGTCAGGTCCTACTATTTGCCTCATAAAATTGGTTCCTTCCTTTTTGTCTTTCATAGTGAAAGGACAGCTGCATCTCAGAAACTCTGTCAACATGTTATAGAGGTGTGACCATAAGATCATGGCTAAGATTTAGACGTATGACTGTAAAATGATGGCTGTGCTGGAGGGTGGGAACGGCTGGGGAGAAGTCAATGGGGAGGGGGGGGAGTCCCGGGAAGGAGACTTATGTAATACTTAAAGAATATTTTTAAAAAGATGATGGCTAAGATTTAAAGGTGACTATAAGATGATGGCTAAGATGTTCCCAACTTTAAGTAGCCTGGTCTTTTCCCGTCGAGTTCAACACAAATTCTGCATTAAAAAAAAAAGGAATGTGATCCCTTAAATGTCCCATTTTCATCAATACTCTACGTTGATCCAAATCAATAGCAAACAGTCCCGATTTAGAGCTTGTTACTATGTATTTAATACAGTCTTCATTTCCCAGCACAGAGGCAAGTTTACTTGGTTAGGCAAAATTTGTGTTTTGTAGTTATGTAAGGATCATTTCTGTCTCTAACAATATCAGTGACAACAGTAATATTAACTGACTATGGAGTAGCACTTTACAGTGTTGACCGTGGTGATATATATTTCACCATCTGCTAATCAGTTAGGGAGGAAAACTGTGGCTTCTGACATTTTGATAGATTTAGTGTCAAAGTTAATGGCAGTGTGAAGAGTTTGCACGTCTGCTTATTATTATGTTCTGCTAACAAACTAAGCCCAGGCATTAATTTCCACTTGGGTTATGCATTTCAGAACATTTTGAATATTTTTTTTCATGGAAATGAAAACATAACCATAGTCTTCAGAGAATGTTTATGGTTTATTTTTCATTTTGGCAAATCAATAACTAACTCTCTGGGGAAAGCATACTTTGGAGATTAGAGTGTTTGCCCTTTAATTTTTCAGAAGTCTCAGGGGCATTGGATTTGTTGCTTATGATGGTAGGTTGAGGGTATGTGCCTTTCTACATAAAGAAAGACTGTTAAATACAAGCATCAGGCAAGGAATGGAGAAATCTAGATTCCAGGCTCCACTCTGAGCTTTATTTCATTTGCATAAGTATGTTATATGGCTGTTGTGAAGAATAGACTGTGTGATCAAAGTGAAAATGCTTTTAAAGCCACTCAGTAGGGCAAATAAAATGTGTCTGAAAAAGTAAATGATATTATTCAATACTGGGGTAGGCAAATTATGGCCTGAGGGTTGAATCTGGCCCTCCCCTTATTTTTGTAAGTATAGTTTCATCAGATCACATCCACATCCCCTTACTTATGTATTGTCATGGCTGCTTTTCATGCTACTATGGCAGAATTGAATGGTTGTGGCGGAGACCATATGGTCTCTGAAGCCTAAAATGTTTGCTATCAGGCTTTTTTTGCAGAAAACACCTGCTGACCCCTGTTATAGACCATAGACTATTTGATTACAATTCTCGAGTGTAAGGGAGATCTATGCACCTATTGTGAATTTTTAGGAGGAAATGTAATTCATCTGCAGTTGATGAGGAAAGTTCTTCTTTAATAAAGAATGGCAGCTAATAAAGAAGTAATGATAATATTAGAAAATCTCTACTTTCACGGTTCCTAGGAAATAATGGACTCAGCCCAGGATTGCCGATGGATGTTAAAATCTTGATATAAAGTCCTGTTGGTAAAAAATATGCTCACACTGTGGGAAGGCACGATGCCACAGGTTTCTTGCTAATTGTAAAAGGAAAAGCATAGCATTTATAAGGGAGAGATCTTGTGGTCACTGCTTTATCCATGTACCCAACTTCTCATCACTGAAGTTCAGACAGATGGATGTGATGAGCCTTCCAACATAATGCAAGGTTTTGAAAAACCATCGTGTATGAAGCATTCTTGTCAGAAATGTGTAAGGTGAATTTAATCAAGATGTAGACCTAATTTTCAGTTAGTTTGAAATACTGAGAATAAAGGAATCAGTTAAATGACACTGGAAGAAAAACAGTCAGACCAATCCCAAACCTAATGCATGGAGAAGTTCTTCTAAAAGATTATTATATATAAAGCAACCAGATGTAACATGGGACTTTCTATTGGGTTCGGTGTGAAGGACAGCTATAAAAGATACTGTGAATGACCTGGGGAAATTTGAATATGGACTGGAAATTCAGTATTATTAGAGAATTATTATTAAGTGACAATATCATCTTGGTAATGTGATAATGATATTATGGTTATGCAATGTATGCTGAAGATTTTTTGAGTTACTTTTAAATGCATGGGACACAGAAACACACAATTACATAAGAAAATCTTAACAAATTCAAATCTAAATGATAGATATAGGGTGGTTCATTAGAGGATTCTTTTACCTTTTCTATGTTGGAATATTTTCAAAACAAAAATGTGGGAAGCAACTACAGTATGCAATTATTGTTTGCTTAGTTGGTGGAGTAAGAGCCAAGGAATTGGCATCTACAGGTGGGGAGACATGGGCTCTTGGAAGTTAGGTCAATAATGCTGTCTGTGTTGTTCTCTCTGTCCATCCCCTTAGGTGAAAGAATTAAAGATATACATTTTCTTTTCATGATTTTTCCTTGTGGATGTTCATCCCTGCTGGTGATTCATCTAGCCAAGGATCCCACCTGAGCAATATATTTTCCTTATAAAATCCCGTCTTACTAGTTGTTACCCATCATTCCAGCCTGTCACAATCTTTAGAAATTTGATTCACTCATTCAACCTGCTAGTTAGCTTTCCCAGTCTTATGGCATCTGAATGATTGTTAGCGTACTTTCTATGTCTTTGACCAAGTAGGTAATAAAGACATTGACTAACCTCCCTCCCCTAAGCCTTCTAGCACATACTCCCTTCCAGGCTGCAGTATACCTGTTCCTCAGCCCTTTTGGGACCTCGTGATCCAGCCAGGTACAGGCACACCCTGCCAGTTCTGCCTCAGAACCCCTGGTGTGCCACTTCACATCCTCTTGTCTTCAGTATTTCCTCCATTGGCTGCCTCTGAGACCAGTTCAGTCTGGGCCCTCATTGGCTCCACATAGGTACCTCTTGATTGTGCCTCCCTTCATGCCATTAGTAATGGCAATTATTGTTACCACCACTAAGACTATGACCTTCTCTAGAGGTCATTTATAGCATGTACTTATAAATATACATAAGTAAAAATAGACTCCTGAATAAACTATATATTAAATTATAGCACTAAATATAAGCTCCATATTTAGATCTTCATTCAGAAGATATTTACTCTTTTTTAAAATATATTTTATTGATTTTTTACAGAGAGGAAGGGAGAGGGATAGAGAGTTAGAAACATTGATGAGAGAGAAACATCGATCAGCTGCCTCCTGCACACCTCCCACTGGGGATGTGCCCGCAACCAAGGTACATGCCTTTGACCAGACTCAAACCTGGGACCCTTCAGTCCACAGGCTGATGCTCTATCCACTGAGACCAACTGGTCAGGGCAGAGCATACTTACTCTTATATTACATTCAATGCTAACAAATTTTCAATCTATTTTTTTTATCATAGATAATTGAAGCATCTTATTAAAAAGTTGGGGGGTGGGGTTACCATTGCTGGGATATGATGAGAGAAAGCTTTATAGTAACATGAGAGAAATAACCATAAAATCAGAAACAGTGCATGAGAAAGTCATAAGAAGCCTAAAGAGTGATGGCTATGGAAATTAATTCATTCAACAGCTATTTGTTGAGCACTTATTTTGTTCTGGGTACTATTGGACCAGGAATATATAAAGATGAATGTGATTGAAAGACCTTGATCCTCAGTAGATTGTATTTCATGACTGGGATGGGAGAAGATGTGGGAACGAGTAAATACATTAAACAAGGCATTTCTAGAGCAGGATAAGTTCTGAGGACAAAAGACACAGGATCATGTGGTAGAGAGCGACAGAGGTGAGGGGAGGGGTAATTAGAAAAAGTTTGAATGATGAAATGAAAACATCTTTGTCAATACCCAGGGTCTACACATTCCATGTTGAGAAGAAAGCAGGTGTGAAGACCATGAAGTAAAAGAGTTTAGTAGATTTAAGCTATAGAAAGAAAGCCAAAGAAGGTGGCTAGCCCAGACACAAGACCTGGTGGGAGTCGAGAGGAAGTGGTCAGAGTTGACATTGAAGAGTTAGGAAGAGGCAAGCTCTTGTGAGGTCTTAAAATTAGTTGTAAGGATAAGGAATTTTATTATCAGAGGAGTAGAATCCATTGAAAAGTTATAAGCAATAGTGATATGATCTAATACATACTTATGTATACTTGTGTATATATATATGTGTGTGTGTGTGTGTGTGTATGTATGTATGTATGTATATACTAGAGGCCTGGTGCACAAAATTCATGCACAGGGGGAGGAGGGGGGCGGGAGGGGAGCTTCCCTCAGCCCGGCCTGTGCCTTGGGTGTTGTCTGACTGCTGGTTTGTGGGAGGCAGCGAGGTGCTTGTTGGCTGGCCTTGCCCCCTGATTGCCGCCACTGGTCGCTTCCCTCTCAGGATGGGTGGGAAGACAGACATTTAACACAGAAGCTGCTCCCAGTTGGGGAAGCTCCTGTATTGAATGTCTACCCCCTGGTGGTCACTGCGCATCATAGCGACTGGTCAACTGGTCGTTTCACTGGTTGTTCCACTGGTCAGTTGATTTGTATATTAGGGTTTTAACATATAGGATGTATGAAGATTGTCACTATTAAATATCGAATGTATTGGAAGGGGGAAAGATTGAAAACAGATTAGACTATTGCAGCAGTTTAGCTGAGAGATAATGGATAACTTAATTTTTGTAACCATCACTCTTTAGGTTTGAATTAAGATATTGGTAGAAAGAGAAAGACATGCTTACGTTTGACAGTTATTTTAGAGATAGACTTCACAAAAGTTCTCAAGTTTTGGGCTTGTGTTTTGGGATGGGGGTAATAAGCAAAAGGCGGGAATCAGAATCAGAGCTGACTGCTGTTCCTGGTCTTGAACAACCAGGACAGTGGTGGTACCATTTCTGCGATGAGGAAAACTTAAGTGAGAAATGGGCTGAGAGAGATGGAGTTGAGTGCCCTCTGGGCCATGTTTGGTTTAGGAAATTATTGGAAAATCACAGAGAGGAGTCAGGAAGGCATTGACTGTGCTGTTCTATGGGAAGAAAATGAAGGACAGATAGCTTATATATCTCAGGAACTTCTGAGGGTTGATATAAGGAAGAATATAGGGGTTTAATGAGGCTGTAAACATCTAATGAAATAAATATTGATGACAGTTAATATTGGTGCATACTTTTTGAAACCATCAACTACTTAATTAGGCAAAAGTTGATGTTAACATTTATAAAGGTCTATTAAAGGTCTCTCAAGTGTGAGAGTCACCTTTTATTAAGAAGACAGGAGGGGGAGATCCTTTTTTCCCTTCTTTCCTATGAACACTGGGTTCACTCCAGGCTCTCATTGTCATTAAAATTGTCTTTTAAAACTTCGCAGGAGTCCCTAGGCAAGTCCTTTTCCCCTGGCGCCTCCCTGATTTCCTAGCTGAAGAACAGAGGCAAATGAACTCAGTCATATCTAAAGGTATACCAGATGCTAAATATTTTTTTGTGTGTAAACTTACAACTGTGGGTAAGGGCTAGAATGTCAAGGCCATTGGACCTTGACCTCAGGAGCCTGGGTTCCATGTTAAGGTGGGGAGTGTGGAGATGCATCACCCATCATATCTCTGGCAGCAGAGGCCTCCTTAGCCATGGCAATGAGCAAAGCTGCCCCAGATCCTTCTCTCCATCTGTGGAATCTTTGAGTCTAAAGAAAGCTTTGTCTTGTTGTTTATTTTTCTTTTTTAAACGTAAATTTTACACAATATTAACTTCTTAACAAGCCAACTCTGCCTGCCTTCTGACTGCCTGCTGATTTATTTTGCTGACAAGAGCAGAGATTCTATTTCCTTTCACTCTGTGTGGGATGGCTTCAATGCAGGTAGACTCCAGCCACTTGGCGGGAGAGCCTGCTGAATTTGTAAAGGTGCCATTATTTACTCTTTTTAATATTCTCAAAGAGTGGCAGTCACGTCACTTGCTTGAAATATAGGTATTCAATTCGAGACCAAGAGAACGTTTGTAGGATTAGTGGCATCAGACAGTATTTGCTGTTTTCAGGCTCAATTTCTTCTTGACCCATTGAGACACATGCTCACCTTTTGCCAAATATTGACTGTTCCTAACAGGTGGGGCGTGCTGCTTTTTTGTGCTGACCACTGAAAGGCCCTTGAACTGATCGTGTCAGAGATGGAAGGAACAAAGGAGTTTGTGTGATTAAAATAAATGGCAAGATCTTGAGTCAAGTCCCCAAAGACGGGAGAGGAGGAGAGAGGAGAGGAGAAGAGCTAAAATCCACCGGCACCAGCCAGGAAATGACAAATATCTTTCTGCAACTAGGCTCCTGAGTTGGGAATTGGTGGCTCATTAAAAAAAAAAAAATAGCAAAGACTGAGGGCAAACTTGATTCAGTGAAATCTCACAGATATTCCCCTGGAGACTGTGTCCAGGGAAGATGGAGGTGATAGGCCTATTGCGGGCTGTCTAGTCCACATTTTCTGCATCTTATTTACTCATCTTTTTTTACTGTGTACCTCCCCTCCCACCAAGGCTGCCTCATTTTGTTTTTCTAGAGCAATATTTATTTATTATTTTTTAATCCTCACCCAAGGATATTTCTCTATTGATTTTTAGAGAGAGTGGAAGAGAGAGAAAGACAGAAGAAATGTATCAATGTGAGAGAAACACATCAACTGGTTGCCTCCTGACCAGGGCCTGGGCCGGGGAGGAGCCTGCAACCGAGGTATATGCCCTTGACCGGAATAGAACCGGGACCCTTTGGTCCACAGGCCAATGCTGTATCCACTGAGCAAGACTGACTAGGGCTTGGCTGCCTCAATTTTAAAAAATAAAATGAATGCTAAATCTTCCACTTTTAGTGTTTGCATCCTTGCAGGCACTTAGATGGAGGGAGATGGTATGTATGAGTTTTATCCTGCTCTATCACTTAGAAGTGTGGACCTTTCTAAGTTTCATTTTCCTCATCTGCAAAATGAAGACAGTGTATTTCAGCCTCCATATGAGAATTAAGTATGAATTAGAGGCATCACACACTGAAAAGTGATGGGCTTTTGAGGTAAAACAGACAAGGTTTACATTCTGGTTTTGTGTTTTGACCGTATGATCTGAGGCAAGCTATTTTGCCTCTCTGGGCTTCAGTTCCCCGTATGTATCATTGAGACTATGCCTGTGTTGTAGGCTGGTTGTAAATGAAACATGGAAAATAATTGGCACAATGCATGGCCCCTAAAACATAGCTGCTATTGCCTATTGAGCCTGTCTAGACAAGGGTATATGGTTAATGCCTCATCATATTCTGGTCTTGTAATGGAGTTTTATAGCATTGACACCGAAGGCAGCATTGCAGTAGGCCCGAGAATGTGGAGCCATGAGGCTGGCTTTTGCTGCAGAACCCATCAAGTAGCAGGCATTTCTGCTGCTGGGGTGCCTTGCTGGAGTTCGATGTTTTGTGGTTGCCAGTTCTCAGGGCAAGAACTTGATTCAGTGATGCCCCCGTTCAGGACCTCCAAGGCTTTGGTCAACTGATTATCAGCCTCAGGTATTGTTTAAGTCCATGTTTAATGTGTGAAGAGGTACTTATACATGGGCTTTGAGATCCTGGAGTGGTCACATCATGGAGGCAGGGGTCATGGGTGCACCAGCTGGGCCCTGGATTGTGCCTGCTTTTCCAATAGAGCAGCATCTACCCAAATGGTCTCTGAGAACAGGACATTGATGTTGCATGAAATAATCAACAAAAAAATTGCAGACAAAATTTTTGGAAATTAAATGAATGCATCTCGGAGTACAAAGATAGACATGAGCATCAGGTCCTATCAACTGCCCTTTCTAGTCTGAGAGTAACATTAGAACATTTTATCAGACCCCTACCAGATGCCACACATCATTTTATATGAATTATATTTAATCCTCTCCAAACCTTGCAAGAATCCTTGGCTGTACTTCAGGGTAGAGGCGAAAAAACTAAAGCTCAGCGATGTGGCTGCGTCATGGCCACAAAACTAGTGGGAGATCTGGCCTTTGTTTAAACCAAAGTCATTCTAATGCCAAGCCCAGGCTCCTGCACCCTTGAGGTGCTATATGTTACATTCTCAGAGCAAACAGGCATGGCCTAGAATGCTACTTGGAAGACCATTGCTCCACTGGGTTGATGGGGAATGGGAAGCTCGTGGTTCTCCCCAGGGAAGAAGTAGCTCTCCGTACGACCCACTTACTTGCGAATCACAGCAAGAGGAGAGCATAGAGGTGATGCTTACTACTCAGTGAATGGGAAGGCATGGATACCAATCCATCTGAAGACCCAAGGCTTCCACCAAAAGCAGGGTCCTGGAGGCCACCTGATGTGGCAGCTCTTAACATTTTAGCTATTGAATGGGGAGGAGGTCCAGAAAGTTCCGAAAGAGAGGCTGAAGACAGTCAGGGTGGGGGAGATCTGGAAGGATTCAGGATAGCCACTGTTTTCCAATTAGTTCTGAAGTGTTGTTTTTAAATATTTTGATGCCTAGTATGTCAAGGCAGTCACCTACCAGCTGAACATGAGCCTTGTCAGGGGATGGAGCAGGTTAGAGGCATTGCAGTGCTTCAGAACCTGCCAGGCAATGAGTCGCACACCTGTCCCTGTTCCTATAAAGCCTTGCTTGCTTGTGTTTGCTGGCAGGGGCAGGTAGGCAAATGGCTCTGCGTAGAGAACCTTTTGTCTGCCTCAGCCCTTTTCTTGTTTGAAAGCCAGTATCTGTGGACTTTGCCCTTTTTCAGCATCGTTTAATTTCCTACCTTGCAGCATATTCTTAGAAAGGATATGCTAGTTTAGTTTCTTCAGCTTCTCCTTAATTTTAAATACGAGAAGAATTCTGTGTGTTCTTTTTTCTTCTACAAGTGTTGAGATTAAAGCCAAAAATACTCCTCCACTCCTCTAATTATCCCCCTTCAGTGATTGTTCTTCCAGACTTACTTTTACAAAAGGGTTCTGCAGAACTCATTGATTTTTACTTAAATTCAACAAGGCCCCAAGGTCCTAGTTGATACTAACTTAGACGCATGGTTGATTGAAAATGCAGGAGCTGCCAGACTTGTTTGATTTGGTTCCCAGATCCCACTTTTGTCCCAGTTTCTTGTGTAACTGGAGAAAAAATTTAGGGACTTGATGATCCATTATGCTGCCTTCTCTCCATATTTCTGGTGTGTTCCGGTGTGAGGCAATTAGTGGAGACTTGGAGACTTTTCTGGGTGTGTGAGTTGTGTGAGGGTGTGGGGGTATGGAAGGGGATCTACTCATCTATGTCCTATATAGTTTTCACTTATTAAGTTCAATAATATAACCAGAATGAAAAAATATATTTTTCCCCCTCAGGTATCTAGAACTTTCTCTTTTGGCAAGAAAGTACACTCCCTCCACCTTTCTAACCCCTGATAATTTAATACCCACTTGGCACCATACATAGTTATGACAATATTAAGCAAGAAGATAAACTTTATGTCTACTTCGCTGGAACTTCCTGGGTAAATCAGTGGCCATACCAGGTCTTGGTCACTGACCTCAAAGACAATGATACAGATATGAAATTTGCGATATAGTCACTTTCTTATTGATGCTTCCTCTGACCCCGCCCCTTCTAGAAATTTTAGTCTCCCATCCTCTTTTCCAGGAAGCTCATTACTTGGCAATTTCCTCTGAAACATGAGTTTCTTGGTTGTTCCTCACTAATCCTATCAGCAGGGCCTTGGGGCCAGCCTATCTCCCATTGGAAACCACTTTTCATCTGAGTTAAATTCTTTAAGGAAACTGGACTGAGATAGCTGGGACCACAAAAGGCGGTGTCAGACAGCCAGTTATCTGTTGCCCATTCAGTTTTCAGCAGATGCCTGGATATTCTATTGGTACTTAGGCCACAGTCGGCTAGACCCAGAGACACCTCTAACCACTTCATTTTCAACACTGGACCTAAGAAATTTGCTAGTCAATCATTATGTTGGACTCAGAAGAATTGAGGCACATTATTTTGTACTTAAAAGGCACTCATGCTTTTGTGCTTTTATGCATTTATGTCATGAATGTACAAGCAGAGAGATCTTACCGAATGCCATTTCTGAACCAGATAAAGCTGTTGGTTATTTAGAATGTATATTAGCATGAATAAGGGCATGGGTATATTTGCAGTTCCCCTTCTCTGAAGGTGGAAGAAGTCTTGGATAGAGGACAATGGACTGGGAGCCAAGAGCCTTGAGCCTTTGCAATGCTGGTAAGAACTGAGTCCTTGGACTCCTTTGTGTCATGGTAAATTCAATTGGGGTCCTTCTCTGGTTAACAGAGTCTTATGAGAATTTTAGTAAATCTTAGGTGTCTATTGCCTTTTACAGGCAAATGGATGGGTTAAGGTGGTGAGTATAAGTGTGGGGTGCGTGATGATGCTGAGGAGTAATGAAGTGATGGTGGGAAGATGAACACCAGCATGGAGAAGGAGCAGGAACCAGTAGTCTTGAAGCAGTTATTTCCAGGTGTTAGTCATGGCCTTGGAGATCCTCACTCAGATGGGCTTCAAGAGTAGGGCAAGAAGAGAAGGAGACTATATTTAAAAAGCCAAGAGCAATGAGTATCTGAGAAGGAAGAGTTGAGAAGAGTAAATGGTAAAGGAGCTTCTAATGGGATGTTGCCTTTGTTCTTTCTGCTAAAGTATCAGGAAGAGAGAGCAGAGGCGAGGGACACCCCAGCAGTCTCTGTGGTGAAGAAAAACAGCTCCCAGAGCAACTCAAAGGGTGATTTAGGGCAGGGGTCAAAGGGCAGTTTAGAATTGGGGTTCAAAAGGAGTTGAGTGCTGCCCCTGAGAAACATGGTGTTGTGGAACAGTCCCTGGGGCTGACAGTGAAAAAACATTCTTTTGCAGTGACTAAAGGCCCGGAGGTGATGTCAGGTTTGGGATGGGAACAATCACAGACTTGTTTTGGGAGGAGGCAATTGAAGGAAAAATGAGAACTTCTTGATATATATGGCAATGTCATTAAATAAGTGGAAGTTCCAGACTGTTTTCTCCCTCAGACATTCTAGGCTCAGAGTTTCCATGGCACAGGTATCTTCTGTATAACTTCCTTCCTCTCCGGCCGGAGTGGGTTTCTGTTTTGCTCTTTATTCCCTTTGCTGTGGGGCCTTCTGCTCCAGTTATAGGCGAGGAGTTGAGTGTCTCAGTCCTGAAGGGGATCTGGGCACACCCCACAATATCCACTGCATGCTTAGTAATTTGGAATTGCCTCTGGTCTGCTCTTTAGCATCCATTTCTTTGCTCTTATGAGAAGAGCTAGGTTTCCCTCTGATTGGCAATTGTTTTTTTTTTCTAGAGACTCCCAGATTCTTTTGCTGCTCCTTTTGAGTTGATATCTAAGAACACTCTTTAGGTTATCATGTATCATTTTCAATTTTTGTGGGGGGTAAGGGTCAGGGCAAGACAACCAGTTATTCATTTTTCATTGTCCAATGAATAAAGACTTTAATTTGAGATGTTATCATTCTTTTATAAATTTAAGGGCCACTTTTGTTCATTTATCAGTGTTGAATCTACTTAGAGTGCTATGATGAAAAGAACTGTAAGGCTGTGCCTATGTCTAGCTGGAAAGAATGCTGTGATCAGCTAGTGATGCCTGCCCTGGGGATGGGTTAGGAGATTGGGCTCCTCGTGTTCCATTATTGCATCTCAAGCTTATAGCCTTGTCTTCCCTCTCAGTGTTGGATGTGAGAATGCTTTCAACTTTTCTTACTTAGTCTTCCCGGAGTAATTTTCTGTACCAACGCTTCCATCTAATTAGCCCCTTTAAGTGTAATTAAACCATATGCCTAGCATTGTTTCTCAGTTACCTTAATCACTTCATGTACAGCTTTATCTCCAGGAAACCTTCCATTAAATAATTAAAAGAGTTTCTTAGAAGAGTTGGGTTACATTCATGAACACCTCTTTATGTGCCTTCCCATTAAATCTAGACTCACCTTCTGTGAATATATTACATTAATGCTTATTTGTTTGTTTTATGGATTTGTTTAGTGTATCCCCTAAGGAGCACTCTTTCTCTGCCATCCTTGCTTGTCTTAGATTGTGTAAGCTCCCAGAAGGCAAATACCATGTCTTTTAAAATTGCATTGTACAGTGCTATGTACAAATGAGCAATTCTCAAAACACAGTAGGAGAAGACAAAAAGTAGCAGATGATATCTTAAATGATTTAAGTGATGTCTTTAATCTTTTGGTTATCTCCATTTTTTTTCTAATAAAAACTGTCAGAAAAAATGAGATAATGTTGCAAGTATATTGATTTTTTTTCGGAACTAAATCAGTGGTTAAATTAAAATTATTATTAAAAAATCAGTCTTAGGTCTCTCTGTCTATATCCATGATGTGTTATTGCAGGACACTTCTACCAGGCTCTTTAACTTGTTCCCATGAAGTTAATAGGCTGAAGAATA
Organism: Murina feae; assembly: GCA_004026665.1. Taxonomy (NCBI): domain Eukaryota; kingdom Metazoa; phylum Chordata; class Mammalia; order Chiroptera; family Vespertilionidae; genus Murina; species Murina feae. Next base: position 39,617 of record PVJC01005452.1, on the reverse strand, counting down.
ACAATGGTGGCAGGGAGGAAAGGGAAGGACCCGTGCTTGATCTGCATGAGAGGTTGGCCAACTTTTTCCATAAATGGCCAGAAGATACAGTGGGCCACATGGTCTCTATCACAGCTACTCAGCTCTGCTATGGTAGCAAGGGAGCAGCCAGAGATAATATGTAAACAAATAATCATGCTGGTGTTCTACTAAAACTTTATTTACAAACAGGAGTGGGCCAGATTTGGCCTGTGGAGTGTGGTTTGCTAATACCTGATCTAGGTGATAATACTAAATTTCACTGACTACTCAAGCCAATTCAGAAATCCATTACTCAATTGAACCAATGGCAAGAGAGTCACAATTTCAAAGTCAAGAATGTGAAAATACTAGTGCTAATGATTTATACCATTCCCCC
>PVJC01005452.1:0-39120 GCA_004026665.1 Murina feae | reverse complement strand
TCTTTCTGCAACTAACTTTGTGTTTCTTTCCTGTATAAATTACATGTGTTATCTTCCCTACTCACCTAATAGAGTTGTTGTAAAGGCCAAGTGAAATACTGTGCAGGAACATGCACATTCCTGTTACAAATTAAGGAATATTAAATTTGCTGGGATTCCTCCCCCTACCCCCGTCTTTCTCTCAATCTGAGCATAGTACTCATAGTACATAGATTTTTTTTTTCTGGGCAGATTTTTGTGTGTGATGTTGAATATCCAAATAATATTGAATATTTGAATGATTCTTAAGATTTAGTTTACATTTGATTCACCTGCAGAACTTTAAAAGTCCTAATACTCTGGCAACATCTCAGATTAATATCAGTATGCATTTATGAGGATGGAACCCAGGCATTAATACATTTTTTAAACCAGCCAAGTAGATTTTATTTTATTGCTGCTGTAACAAATTATCACAAATGTAGTGGTTTAGACAATGCAAATGTATTTACTGTAGAATAGAAGTCTGACACAGGTCTCACCAAGCTAAAGTCAGAATGCCAGCAGTGCTGTTTTCCTTTCTGGAGGCTCTAGGGGAGAATGTTTTTTGCCTTTTCTGGGCTCCAAGGTCACCAACATTCCTTAGTTCATGGCCTCCTTTCTTCCTTTGTCAGCGCCAGCAGTAGCAAGTCAAGTCCTTACATTGATCAATAGGACCTCCTTCTGCAGGCCCACTTCCCTCTGACTCAACTCTTCAGTCTGCCTTTTCCCCTTTGAAAGACCCCATTGGTTATATTGGGCCCATCCAGATAATCCAGGTTAATCTCCTATTTTAAGGTCAGCTGATTAGCACCGTCGTCTCCATCTGCAACCATAATTTCTCTTTGCTTTGTTACCTAACATAGTCACAGGTTCCAAGGATTATGATGTGGACAGCTTTGGGGGTCCATTCTTCTACCTGCCTCACCAGGCAATTCCAATTCTGAAAGGGAGCAAGGTGTGAATGTAGACTGGCTAGAACAAGTCATCCCCACATGTGTTCTATTGATGACTAAGGCATAAGCATTCCTTCCTTCACAGATATACTCATTCATTCATTCTTTAAATATGTAGTGAGTTCCTTTTGTGTCCTAGGTATTGATACTTGGGATATAATAATAAACAGGATAGCCAAGGTCTAATAGAAGAAAATGATATTCAAATACAGAAAATGCAGGAGTCTTGGGTCCTCATTGGCAGGATCCTTTCCCAACTTTGGAGACCAGGTAAGGATTCCTGGAAGTGATGTAGGAATTTGGTAGGTGTAAAATGCTGAATAATGGTAGCCTGAGTACATCCTCCAGATACTTAATGCTTAATCTTCAGTACTCACCACAAACTTGCATGGTGGGTACTATTACTGCCATTTTGCAGATGCGAAGACCGAGTATAATAAAGGTTAAGTAACAATAATAGCTCTCTATTATTCTATGAAATAATGAGATTGGCTCTACACTGAGACATTAAAATGGCCATTTTCCTTTAAGTGTTGGCTAATTTATTACTCTCTTCAAAGTCTAATTTTCTTTCTGAAAAAAAAAAGAAAGAACAGGAGCTTGACTCAGTCTCTATTGTTGTGACCCGCACGTAGCCTGTGAGTGTTTAGCTTCATGGTTTGTTTTCTGTCTAAACCAGGAGAGCACCATGCTCTCTGTGGAGGTGCAGTCAGTATTAATTTTATTCACATAACAAGACTCCCAGCACGAAGTCACTATGTTGCCATTGGCAACACAGTGGTTCACCAGGTATTAAAGTGGAGTAGATATGAGGGTCTGGTATCTTCTGGATCTGAGCAGTGAAAGACCATGGCTACCAGTTACTAGCCTGCTGCTCTTCAGTGGGGCCAGAAAGAGAATCTGAAACAGTTCCCTTACCAAACTAGGCCTGGCAGACCCACCCTGGGTCCTTCACCATGAATCTGAGTCACTGGACTCTCACAGGCCTCAACCTGACTAGTGACTACCATATTGGATACTAAAGAACATTTCCTTCAACAGAAAGTTTATTGAACAGCACTGCTCTCTAGAAGATATGTAAAGGAGTTCCAGAAGATCTTTGTCCAGTTAGCAATAGGGTCAGTAACCTCCGGATATCTAGGATATCAGAACTGAGGTAGACTCTGTTTCCAGGCCAGTAGCTCTGTTCTACCCTTAGTGGTCACGAGGTAGATAATGAAAGATTCAGAGGTAGGCTTTCACTCTGGTCTGCTACTGATGCATGAAGAGTGGAGGAAACAATTCTAAGGGCCATATGGTTAGTGTTTTGGGAGGCTACCTGTCCCTCCATGCAGAATCTATCTCCAGGGGAATGTAGATGCTGAATTGGCATGGGGATGACTGTGTGCTATTTTAGTAAAAGTGAAGCAGTGCTCCTCCACATGTGGCCCAGATGTAGGGATTCATACTTTATATAGAGTACATAATAAATCAGTCAAACATGTCACATCAGAAGTAATGATTCTGCTTTAAGATAATATTCAAGAATATCTAAGCATCCACTTATAGACTTAATGAGCCATTAACATTTGTCCATTAATAAAGTATTTTAAAGGACTCCAACTTTATCTGGAAGTTTATCTTTGCATCCTGATCTCAACTTTGCAAAGTACTTTATAAGTTTTTCTATCCCACCGTCTTCACAATCGTTCTATAAGGAAGGTGGGCAAGATTGTGAGCTACAGTGAACAGGTGAGGGAAATAGAATGCCTAGGGCAGTGGTTCTCAACCTTCTGGTCCTTTAAATCCAGTTCCTCATGTTGTGACTCAATCATAAAATTATTTTTGTTGCTACTTCATCACTGTAATCTTGCTACTGTTATGAATCGTAATGTAAATATCTAATATGCAGGATGGTCTTAGGTGCCCCCTGTGAAAGGGTCGTTCGACCCCCAAAGGGGTTGAGAACCGCGAGCCTAGGGCTTTATCTTTCCATCTAAAGCAGGTGAGCAGGGGTTGATCCCACATCTATTGGATCCTAATTTTAAGGTATTTCTATCAGACCTCACTTATTTAAGAAATAAATTTATAACTACTACCCCACTCCTATGATTTAGAAGGCTTACCCTCTAAACAGTTCATATTAATGAGATTTTACTGCTCTCAAAAAAGGTGTCAATTCATGAAGGATTCAAGAGAATCTGATAGATAGCTAGTGAACACAGTTAGTGCATGCACATCAATTTTTTTCACCATATCTAGGCAATAGGAGATGATGATAGTTGCTGTTTAATCACCTGTTAGGGACACAGTACTAACCAAGTGTAGCCACCTAAAATGGATCTTAGCTTGCTAACTACCAGGAAACACGCATAGTTTCTATCTGTGCATTAGGCTGTTAACTGAACTGGGGTGTTATTGATGGTCTGTGTAGCCATCCCGTGTGATAGATGCCAACAACACACAGAGTGAGCGGTCTTGCTCTAGTCTCGAAATAGAGATCAATGACTATTTTATTTGTTCAGCCCTTCCTCTACCTCCATCACGAGGTAGCTGGAATGATTAATGATCTGTTGGAGGTATTAACGCCTCGTGTGTTGGTCCCCTAATTATAGAAGCAGATTGGAGCCAAGCCTCAGAGTGGGTTTGGGATTGAAAGATATTTTAAAGGCAGATGATTGGTCCAACACTTCCACTTCTTTCAATTTAACCATAAATCAATTGTGAATGATTTTTCCACTGTAATTTTTCATAGGTTTTGAACTTGGGTAATGAGCATCCCTGTCCCAGAGTGAAAGTGTGATTTTCCTAGATCTTATTGAAAAGAGGATGAAGATTTATGAAGGGGCTTAGAAGGAAATATATTGCATTTCTTCTTATCCTCTGCTTGTGTTCCCCCCCTCCTTTCCTGTACTTCAATCCTGATAAGTCTCAACTTTCATGCATGGCATATAGTATTTGGGAAATTGGAAAGCTCCAGTGTGTCTTGACCTACTTTCCAGTGGCTGTACAATTACAAGCAAGAAGTTGTTACTGTGTAAAGTAGTACTACATTCCACACTGAAGGGAATGCATGGGGAAGCAAAGAGTGCATTTGCCTGAGAAGCATCCATTCTTTATTTTATTTTTAATATATTGTTATGGACTTCAGAGAGGAAGGGTGAGGGAAGGAGAGATAAACATCAATGATGAGAGAGATCATCCATCGGCTGCCTACTGCATGCCTGCTACCGTGGACCAAGGCCACAACCCTGGCATGTGCCCTGACTGGGAATCGAACTATGCCCTCCTGGTTCATCGGTTGACACTCAACCACTGAGCCACGCTGGCCAGGTATAGCACCCTTTTGTTTACTTATTTGCCGAATATATTGACTTCAAGGTGTTGCTACCATCTAAGAAGCTGCCATGGTGACTGAGAGAGAACTTCTTAGGAGCCCTGGGTGAAAAGAGGCTTACACTGGAATCACTTTGACAAAATTTCTTTCCTTAGCTAGGACTGAAGCTTACTCCACCATGGGTAATGTGATCCATCCATGCCTGATGAAAACCCGGCCTGCAAGTTGTAGAAAAGCTTAGGGTTCTTTATATTATTATTATTATTATTATTATTATTATTATTATTATTATTTTATTAATCCTCACTGGAGGATATTTTCCCATTGCTCTTCAGAGAGAGTGGAAAGGTGCAAGGGGGAGAGAGAGAGAAACATCACGTGAGAGAGACACATCCATTGGTTGCCTCCTGGGATCGAACCTGTAACACAGGTACATGCCCTTGACTGGGAATCGAACTTGATACGCCTTTGTGCATGGACTGACACTCTAACTGCTTAGCAACAAAAGCCAGGGCTATAATTTTTATTTTTTAAGGATTTTAAGATTAGCAGCAAAGAGCTTGTTAAAATAGATACTTTAGTAAAACTCAAATTCTGCAAATGTTCCTGTTTGCCTGTGTACCATAGCACGTGGAAAGATCCAGCAGGGCTTGTCAGATATTTAATTTTTCTGTAGCTGCAAGACTGTTGGGGGCTTTATGTATTAGAGCAATAGATTACATTTTTAATGCATTTAAGCTATGAGAGGCATATGCTAACAGGTTTGTATTCCAATTCTGTGACTATTTGGAAGGGATGCTTCTCTTCCTTTCCTCCTTCCTGCCTGCCTTTCTTCCTAAAATATCTGTTAATTCATCATTATGCATCAAAACACCAAGTTAGCCCTAGGTGGCTAGGTGATGGGAGAGGAAGGTGATTTTGAAAATCAGTAAAATTCAGTCCTTGTCCCCAAGCACCTTACACTCTAGGGCATTAAGTAGCTGACAAAGTCTTTGGAAAACCCTGGGAACCAGGGTGGGGTACCATATAGGCAAAAATGAGAGCTGCCAAGAGATATGTTCGACCATGAACTTGCCCTAGAGAAAGCCCTCTACTGTTGGTTTCCAGTTTGGGGCAAGATCCTCTACCATCGCTACCCTAGAAAGCAATCCCCCTAACACCATGCTTTCAAGAAGAGCCAATCTCCCCAAGAGCATCAGTGAGCTCATGGTGCCTTCTTTTAAAAAAAAAAAAAAAAAAAAAAAAATATATATATATATATATATATATATATATATATATATATTTTTATTGATTTTAGAGTGGAAGGGAGAGGGAGAGAGAGATAGAAACATTGATTGGCTGCCTCTTGCACGCCTGCTACCATGGACCAAACCCATTATCTAGGCATGTGCCCTGACTGGGAATCAAACCGTGACCTCCTGGTTCATAGGTTGACGCTCAACCACTGAGCAACACCAGCCAGGCCCCATGGTGCCTTCTTGTTCATTCCAAACTTCTCAAAGGTACGTCAACTTGGCAAAATCTAGGCCACATCACTTATCTCAACTGCAAGAAAGTCTGGGACATATAGTTCTTAGTGTTCCTGACTCTGACACATAGGAAGTTACACTAGAATGGTTGGAATATTGGGTGGAGGAAATAAATAAATAGTAGTCACCATGGAGAGATGGGCAGGTTAGTAGATAACCTCAATAAATTATGTAAATGTTGGGCTGGAGTGCATAACAGTACTGTACTGTGGGAACATCCAATGGAGGTACCTATCTCAGAGGGGGATTCAGTGGAACTTGGTAAAGCTCGAGGATTGCATGGTTTTGTTAATGAGGGTACGATAGGTACACGATGCAGAAATGAACAGCTTCAAAACCTCGGTGGCTTCGTGGACATACAATCACACACACAGAAACACATGCAAAGTAGGCTCTGTGGGTGGGATGGGATATAGATTTGTGAAGCCTGGTGCAAAATGAAAATAAAAATTATTCAAAATTTCAAAATTGTGGTGGCAGAACAGTAAACCAGGCAGGTGGGATCCTGTTTGCATAGATTGTTTGCGTAGATGGAATGCCTAGGAGCCCGGCCCTGTATGGGAGGGGAAGGGGGGTGTCCCGGAAACTCTCCAGGGAGGCTGTCTTCTAATTGGCCACGAGTAATGTGGCTCTATCATCTCCACACAGACTCCTCCACACGCGCCAGATCTGGGCAAGAGAGATGGGAGAGCCACACAGGGGCTTTTTACTGCCTCAGCCCAGAAGTGACACATCTCACATTTCTTTGTCTGGTGCTGGTCACATAGTTCCACTGGCCACAAGGAGGTTACAAAGCGGAGACTCCTGGGATGGAATGGCAGGTGATGGTGACTCAGTAGTATCTACCCAATGGCACCCAAAAACAGGAATGACAAAAACAGTAATGATGAAAACAGGAATGACAGAAGCAATTGCTGTTTTAAAATACTACTGCATTTGAATATTAATACATTTGGTGTGGCTTAAAAGTTCAGGCAGTACGCTTGCTTGTTACCACTTCACTCATTTGATCTGAACACTTTAAAGTATTTTGCTAAATCCAAGTGCTGCTAGAAAAATTAGCAGTAATAATGAACAACTTTGAAGGAGTTTGAGGTACATGCTTTCGAGCAACAAAACAAAAACACATTTCTGTTTTAGCTCACATCTTAAGATACAAATTATATTTGTTTTATGGAAAATAGATGTATATGAAAACTGGCAGAGTAAAACTTTTCTCTTGAATTTATTAACTTATTTAACAATGAATAGACCCAAATATATATTCTCAGACAACAATGTCTAAATGATTCTAAATATTTTTACCTGCTTCTGTGAGTTGCTCTGAATTATCTTCACCTAGGTTGGGCTCAGGTATGCTCACTTATGAATCCACTTTGAAACCGGGGAAATAGATGTTTCAAAAGGAAGCTCACCCTTTGTGTCATTAATGCCCTGTGTCTATTACCGTGACACTTTTCATTATGAGCTAAAACTCAGTGATGTATTACAGATAACAAGAGCTCTGGTTAGAGATAAGCGAATGTGGTTCACAGCAGACAGGTTGGACAAAATGGGTGGTCCTCTTCCCCACGGGGTGCTGCTGGCAGTGTACTTATGATATCCCAAGAAAAATCATTTTCTGAGTCTTACACAAGGCAATGAGTGATTTCGATTGGCATGGCATTAAATCCCTGCATCTCTAACGTCCCATTTCCCTTAATCCAGTCATAGAAGAAGTGTAGCTGGGGTTTTAGTAAGGCTGGAAGCAAAGCCAGTCAGTCTCCAGAGTTTCCTTTCTTTGTTGGAACTGGTTCAATTTCTGCATTAGGCTAGGTGCAGCCCATTAGTCCATTGCATATGGGGAAATGCAAGGAAGCAGGAGCAAAAGAGCCCCCACTCCAGGAGTCAAGCACAGCATGCCAAGAGGAACCAAGACTGTGAAGTCCTTTGTTTAGGGAATTACATTTACTAAATCTTTGCAGGCTTGCTGTGGCCACGCCCATTCTGGCCATTGACCTGTTCCCAGGTGTGACTGATAAGCATCTTTCCTATGTCACCCCAACTTCCCCAGGCATGTGTCTGTCTTTCCTTTGTCCAGTCCCCTCCCCCCAGTGTTTTGTAGAGACCACGTCTGTAATGTCTGGCCTTCCCTTTGCTCCTTTTCTATTTTTAACTAGAGGCCTGGTGCACAAAAATTTGTGCTCTTGGGGGAGGGGGTCCCTCAGCTCGGCCTGTGCCCTCTTGCAGTCTGGGACTCCTCGGGGGATGTCCACCTGCTGGCTTAGGCCCGCTCCCCAGGGGAACAAGCCTAAGCTGGCAGTCAGACATCACTCTGGCAGCCCAGGAGCCTTCAGAGGATGTCCACTTGACAGCATGGAGCAGGCCTAAGCTGCAGTCGGACAACCTTAGCACTGCTGAGGAGGCAGGAGAGGCTCCTGCCACCACAGCTGTGCTGGCAGCTATAAGCCTGGCTTGTGGCTGAGCAAAGTGCCCCCTGTGGGAGTGCACTGACCACCAGGGGCATCTCCTGCATTGAGCATCTGCCCTCCTGGTGGTCAGAGTGTGTAATAGTGACTAGTCATTTCCAGTTGTTCTGTTAGGGTCAATTTGCTTATTAACCTTTTATTATATAGGACAGAGGCCTGGTGCACTGGTGGGGGTCAGCTGGTTTGCCCTAAAGGGTGTCCTGCTGGGGTGTCTGGCCAGCTGGTTGAGGGGCTGAGGGCTGTTTGCAGGCTGGCCATAGCCCCCTCAGGGTGGGGGTCGATACTGGGGTGCCTGGCCAGCCTGGGTGAGGGGCTGAGGGCCATTATTAGGCTGGCCATGGCCATGAGCTGGAAGCAGGTATCTGGGATTTATTTAACTTTTATATTTGAAACTTTGTTGCCTTGGTCCCGCTCAAAGCCACTGGACAAGGCTGTAGGTCTGGGCAGAGGATCCCCAGACCTCTGCTTGGCTGGCTCCACTGGTTCCCAGATCCCTGTGATCACAGGCTCTGCCCCTGCCCCTCCGATCGCTGGCTCTGTGGAGCCCAGGCCCCTGTGATCTCTGGCCTTGTCCCTGCCCAGGCCTGAGGCCAGCCTTATGCCTGGGTAGGGCACCCTCATACCCTTCTGATTACCAGCTCTGTCCTTGCTCATGCCTGAGGCCTCTGTCCTGGGCAGGGGACCCCCAGCCCCCTCTGATGGCCTGTTCCACCCCTTGGGCCCCTTGCCTCCCCCGCCACCTGCCTGGCTAACAGGCCTGACCACTTCAGTGGTGAGGCTGAGCCAGACTGGGCACCACCATTTTATGGCCATGGGGGTGGCCATCTTTGTGATGGAGTGGTGCCTAATTTGCATATTACTCTTTTATTAGATAGGATAATTAGCTGCTTATAATGGTATCATCTGTTGACAGTTATATTTCTTTCTTTCCAATAAACCATTACTAATGTGTACATTTAATTTGTACTCGTTTACTTTTACTTCTTTAAATGTTTTTTCTTTTTTTTTTAGCCATTTTTTTTCCTACTCTGCTATTATACTACTACTAGAATATTTTATCAATGTGTTATATGTGTGCACTGTTCTCTGCTGGAAAGCAAACTGGACTTGAGAACAGATCATTGGTGTCCCAGCTCAAACACTATAAATATTGTGTAAATTTATATTCTAGCCTTTCCTCATCTGTAAAAATAGAATAATTTTTTTGGACTATGATGGTGATGATGACGATGAAGAATATGGTGATTAAGATGATGAGTGATTAATTGACTGTATCTTCAACTCAACTTTATACCCCAGAGTCTGAACCAGAAGTGGGCAAACTATGGCCATCAGGTCAAATCTGGCTTTGCACTAGTTATTGGAAATAATGTTTTATTGGAACACAGTCATGCCCATTCATTTTATGTATTGTCTGTGGCTGCTTCCATGCTACAAAGACAGAACTGAGCAGTTGCAATGGAGACTGTGAGGCCGCAAAGTCTAAGGTATTTACTCTCTAGCCCTTTTCAGAAAATGTTTTCTAATGCATAGGCTAGTCACCAAATATGTGTTTTGATTTAAGAAAATATTAGGGATATTGCCTTAATGAGATATGAGGCTGCCTATAACAAATTTGTATTGTATACAGTACCCAGAAAGTTCCCCAAGGAGAGCCTAATCCAGCTTTCGGCTGCTAAGAGAGAGACATAGCATTTATCTTTTCACTCTTGAAAGGCTACCTACTGGGCCACTGTTAGCAGAGGTCATTATGCAAATACAGATTCATCTCTACATGATACCAGATGCCAGGCCTTTGCACAGATGTAAATTGTATTAAGGCCTGAGTATAATGTGTATACTTCAGTTATTTTATGAAATTGTTCAGTCATCTGGATGTCTTTTACTGTGTTTACCAGGAAATACGAACTAGAGAATTGAGCAATTTTCTTATCAATTTGATCAATGTAGACTGGCAACCTGGATGCCTTTAGTTAAAAAAAAAATACCACCACCCTCACTTCACTTGTTAGAATATATTTATTTATTTTACAAAATTACCCAGTTAATTACTACAATTTTCCAATCTATCTTAGCCACTGAAGCCTTAGATTGGTTCAATATTACATGTGGTTATTACAATTGAGGACTGTTCCCGAAGTGCCAGCTTATTCATTGTAGGATTTATGTTTATTTGTTCATCTGCTTGCTTGGTCTTTTTGATCTGTAGCTTAGATTGTTCAAATTTCACCTTTAAATCAATCAAACATCACTTTAGAAACAGGAGAAACATTGGAATGGAAAACCAAAGAATGAAGAATTCAGAGAAACAGCGCTCTACTGGCAAAGGGAAGGTTCAAGAAGAAAGTGCCTTGTAGGAGGTAGGCAGGTAGTAGAAGACCTTGGATTGAAGCTCTGGGCAGAGTTATGTAGGATAAGAGGAAACAAAAGCAGCCAGTGCTTCAGAAGGAACTGTCAATGGGAGAGGAGTGATCATTTGGCTCATAGACAGATAAGGGAGCTAGATTGCGTTAGTGACCAGTAAACATGGTTAAAAGTAATCAATCTGAGAAATTAAACTGGTTGTGGAATTCTACCATGTTCTGTTTAAAAGGGGATCTTGAACTGTTTCCTTCTAGTACTACTTGGCCAGGTGTGGGAATTTTCTGATCATCCTACCATCTCCTCCAGGCGTTCAAGGACTCCTCTATCTCCTGGTCTTGATGAGTGTCCTTATCATTAAACAAGTCATTGTCTACATGGAGTGGGCAGATGGGGTCAGGGGCAAAGTCACAGGGGACGTACAAGTGTCATCCTTGAGTGGACATCCACTGACGCCATGTTGCCCACTGTGAGTCCATGGTCCTCATTTGCGTCCGTGAAAACATGTCTGGATAATGGCATGCTCTCTCAGCCCCTACTTCTCACTAAGGATGGTTCTTGCTCTAAGGATGATACTGGTTTCCGGGCCTCACACCTCCCTCCAGTACCCACCTCCTTTCCTCTCCTTCCTCGTTTCCTGCTCATTTGTGCATTTTGAAGTGTGACTTTTGAACTTAATAGCGAAGCATTTTTCAGTCTTTGTTTTCTGGTTTTCCCAAGAGTGATTCATACTCACATTCTGGAAAAGATCCCTGGAGGTTCTGTGAAAGGAATTTTGTGGGAAGAATAAAGCTTTCCTGTAACCCGCCAAATGTGGTTATTAGATTTGAAGATTTAGAGTTTATTGATGACTTCTGACATTGAAGGTGGAGGAAGCCATAATTAGGACCAAGGCTCAGAAAGCATTCAAAAGGGTTTTCTTGTTGGTAGGTTGGTTGGTTGGTTAGTTGTCTGTATGTATGAAGTTATAAGTGAAGGCAGAAAAGTACTAGAACATTGCAGAATGACAGGAAAGACCACACAGAGATCCAGGCCTATCACTCAGCATCTAGAAGGCATCTGTTATGGTTAGAGCTGAGAACCTAGGACCAGCAGAGAAAGCAGGGCATTAACCAGTGTCCAGTGCGTTAGCTGAGTAAGATGGACAGAGGTCACTGGCCAGGGAGGATAGGAAAAAAATTCCTGCCAAGATGTTTTGCAAATGACTGACACCTTTCAAAAGCCCATGCGTCCTACAAGTGACCTTTCTTCAAATGTAAGAGGCTTTCAAAAATTTGATGAGTGAATGCCTGCGGAAGTAGTATTTAATGTGTGTTTTGAAGAAAATGTAGCTTGGCAGCTTTGAGGGAATCTGAGGTCATTCTAATTAAGAGGATTTACCTGACTGAGAACAGAAGTGGTATAAGTCTGGCATATTCTAAAGACTCTTAGCAAACGGCTGTATTAAAATCAGTGCTTCCCAGGAGATATTATGTGTTCTAAGGGCTTCAGTGCAACTTTGATTGTGTTTCTTGTCCTTTTTGAGTGTAAGTGCATAAACTATTTATCAGGTTAGTTTATGAACTTGAAGGCTCAGCCCACATCTTTTATCTCAAAATGCAGACCACTGTAGTGTAATTACCATCCTTTGGGTATTGTTTTAACAAAATGTTTTAATTTCTTTGTTTCTCTTCCCCTACTTCACTGAAGAGCTTCTCAGCCTAGACCTGTGTAGATCTTAATGCGCAAATAAATTGCTTGAGAATTGTTTAAAAAAATGCATATTCTGGTTCAGTAGATTTGGCAGGAATAAAGGCCTCAGTTTCTACATTTCTTATAAGCTTCTCAGTGCTGTTTGTGCTGCTAGTCTGGGGACCATATTTTGAATAAAAATGGCTAAATGAGAGGGAAAGAGTTTGGTAGCAAAAATGGGTTGAGTTTTTGTAAAAATATATTTTTATTGATTTCAGGGAGGAAGGGAAAGGGAGAGAGAGAGATAGAAACATCAATGATGAGAGAGATTCATTGATTGGCTGCCTCCTGCACACCCCACACTGGGAATCGAGCCCACAACCCAGGCATGTGCCCTGAATGGGAATCAAACTGTGACCTCCTGGTTCACTGAGCCACTGAGAGGTTGAGTTTTATACTCAGAAAGGCCTGGATGGTCTGAATTTTGGCTCTGAAACGTATGGTGACTTAAAAGCTATATGACTTAAACAAGTTGTTGAAGCTCTTAGAGCCTTATTTTCTTATCTGAAAAGGAAATAGTGATTCTGACTTCACATGCATCTTCTAAGAGATGCATTTCCTCCTACCTCTATCGTGTTCACTGCTTTATCTCCATGACTGAGCATAAGCTCTGACACATCACAAAGATGTAATGAATGAAACATTGAATGAATTAGTGAGTTATCAAATAAATAGGTTTGAGGATAAATTTTATGATGTGATTAGAATATGCAGCAGAGTATTTGGCCTTAAAAGACATTTCAATACATGTTGTTTGCCGCCCCATCTCCTCCTTTTTCCTCTAAAACAAAAAGCTGAATTAGGGTGCATGCCTCACACTGCTGAAGCAACATCATATAAAAAAGGTATTCTCTTTGTGATTCCTCAGTGAAATAACAGTTACACTCCAGGTCAGTGGTTGCCACCTTTTGGACCTCACAGACCACTGGTTGGTGACCGCTGCTTCAGGTAATAGAAGTTGGATGAATAGATGAGAGAGTAGTTTCATAATGTTGCTATTTTTACACATACATGGACCAGGGTAAATTAGGCAATCACTTTTCAAAAATTGATCATCTAAATATATGTTTATGTCTTATCTGCCCCCGTAGCCCTGGGAGGTAAGCAATTATCAGAAAATTCTATGCATTTCAGAATTCTGTAGATTTAGAAGAGACCGGAACCAGATACACAGCTGATCTTGGGAATACAAATTTGACAAACCTGGCTCACCAACTCCTTGGCCCCTACTTTCCTGAAGAGTTTAAATTTGAGTTTGACAAGTTCATCTATCTATCTATCTATCTATCTATCTATCTATCTATCTATCTATTATCTATTTATCGGTTAATCCTCAACCAAGGATTATTTTTTTTCACTGATATTTAGAGAGAGTGGAAGGGATGGGGAGAGACAAAGAGAAGCATCAATTTGTGAGAGACACATCAATTGGTTGTCTCCTGCATGGGTCCCAACCAAAACTGGGGAGAAGTCTGCAATCAAGGTACATGCTCTTGACTGGAATCTAACCCAGGACCCTTCACTGCTTAAGGCTGATGTTCTATCCACTGAGCCAAACTAGCTAGGGCAAGTGTGGTTCTTTTAAAGTGCAATAGACATGGAACTTGAGTTAACATTAACTCACATGTAAGGTAGACTAAGTTTGATCAGATTGCTTTCCTCAATTTCAGTCAACATTTCCCAAGTCCTAACTATGTGCCAGAAACTGAAGCAGGTGCTGAAAAGATGGGGTGAGTAAGGCAGAGCCAGGCTTTGCGCTCCTGAACCTGACCTTCAGAGTGGGGCAGGGAGACAGAGAAAAACAGGAAAATGGACTGTTTGACTTTCTGAAGAGCACTCACTAAGGTTCATTGTCACTTATTGACGTGATGGACTTAAAACCAGTTCTAGTGGTTACTTATAACTGATTTTAGAGCAATAAGTCTTTTCCTAAAAGCAGGGTAACTTTTTAAAAATATTCTTATTTTTAAGCTTATGATGGCAGAGAATTTTGTTGTTCTGTTCACAGTTCTGTCCTCAGCACTTAAAGTGACAGGTACATGATAGGTGCTCAATAAGTATTTGTTAATGATAAATAATATTTGTTGAATGTGCTCTTAGTGAGTTCTTGTTAATGTGATGACTGTGGACTTATTCTGTGTTTCACCCGGGACTAATGTAGTATCATTTCTCTGTTATATGTATATAGTGCCTAGTTTCTAGCCATAATTTATTAAGTAATTAGGGAATGAAAGAGAAACACCCACAAACTATGAAGCTGTTTAAATGGATACATCAAAAAATTAATAGTAAATAGCTCAATAGATAGTTCTTTTTGAAAACAAACAAACAAACAAACAAAAAAAAACAAAAACAAAACCCAACATGTTTTTATTGATTTTTAGAGAGGAAGGGTAAGGGATAAAGAGATAGAAACATTGATAAGACAGAAACATCATCGATTGGCTGCCTCCTGCACACCCCACACTGGGGACCAGACCTCTTGGTTCCTGGGTCCAAGCTCAATCACAGAGTCACATCGGCTGGGCTACAGATCGTTCTTTACAATGATGATTCTCTTCTTGACTTGTGATTTCAATTTTTATAGTAGTTGCCACTGCCATTAATGGAAGTTATATTTTAAAGTGCTTATTGAAGTTGAAAATACATAGAGCTTGTGTTTTTACTTTGTTCCCAAAGCTGATGATTATGAAATGTTTTAGTAGGCATTGCTATTTTATAATCCTTGGTGGGGTCCCCACCATTCTCAGTTTCTTAAGTACAGGATTGTCAGTCAAGCTGCCACCTACTGATTTGGTCTAGTCCTCTTGCCACAGAATATTCATTGTTCAGCAGCAGACACATCTGCCTTGGAAGAGGAGGAAGAACATCTAGGCTAATATGAATTCTGGCAGATATGCATAGCTAAGCCATGTGACTAGCAGATCTCTATGATAATGATTACAATTATGATCATTCTAATAGGGAGATAATGTTTTCATTATAGTGTAGTAATGTAGGCTCACCCCTGGCTGATATTGTGGGATCCGTATCTACACCCGAAGGTCAGTCTTATCAAACCTTAATCAGAAAATCTTTGTCAATTTCTGAATTAGTGATGAATGAGCCCATGAGATGGCTGGGTAGTCAGGTCATAGGTCACCCATTGATTCTAAAACCAGCCAAACACATTGAGATTAGAAATACTTAGAAATGTAAATGGCATCAATTGAAGTATTGACACTTTGTGTTTTTTATAGCTGCAAGATAAATATTTAAAAGTGACTGAGAAGATAGAAACAAAAACACTATCAAAACAATTTTTCCTGTCTTGGAGTGATAGTCATTCACATAATATTGTCCTAGAAAATCAGTCTTTAATCATTAGAAGAAGTGAAAGTGAAAAATAATTTCTCTTATTATTTAGTATGTGAAGTAAGTCAGAGTAGAAAGATCTCTTAAAGTTGTGTAAAAATTAGTAAAGGGTGGAAACTGAAGGGACCAAGTACTCAAACTCATTTTCAAATGGAGAATGTGGTCTTGAGAGTTGGCATAAGAAACAGACCCAAAGAGGAACCATGAACAAAAGCCAGTACACTAGGAAGAAATGACTCCTGGCTCTAGGCCAATGAAGCTCCTCATCAAATGCAGAGGGAGAGGAGGAGGGAAAAGTAAAGGGAAGGAGGGAAAAGGGGGGACAGTGGGGGAGAGAAAAAGGGAGAGAGAGAGAAACATCACAGAGAAACATGAGCCTGTCATTGAGCAAGACACAGAATCAGAGTCCTTTCCTATTAAGCAAAGTGGATGCACTATATTAAGTGGTTTTCAGATTGTCCTTTGTAGATTTTAGGGGTGGGAGGGGCCTTCTCAGGGAGTAGGTTTGGTTCAAAAGTGGCTGATAAACAACAATACAGGGATGATGATCCTCAGACCTAACAAATTAAGGTTTTCTGACTTATACCAGCTCTCTAGTCAAGAAGGATTGGTGATGAAAAGCAAAATAACACTTCTGTTTTATGCTTCCAATTAACTGGGGGAAAACAACAACAACAACAAAAAAAAAAACAACTCACAAGACTTCTTGTACTTGCTTAGTAATCTGTACTTACCAGTAGTGTGATTTGATGATTTGCCATTAACACTTGTGTTGTCACAATCTTGTTAATCTGGTGCAAGCATTGTTTGGCACAGGAATCCCTGAATTTCTTAGGACTCATTGGACGTCCCAGTTCCTATAATGGTGTCCAGGATAAAATAGAAAATGGACTAAGACCCTGAAGGAATTTCTACACATGTCTTCATAAATTGCATGTTACATGAATGATCTTAATTTGGACAGGTGATGAGCTTAGTTGATTAACTTGGTGATTTACTTTCTTATCTCTAATGATATGAAGATGGTTTAATAGATTGCACCCATAAAGAGATGCCAATGTCTTATAGGCTTATTGGTAAAACAAAATGAATCCTTATAGTGGCAAATTATGAGGTGGGGAGGGAGGTAAAGAATGGGAAGATAAGGAGATACATTTTTTACATTTTATTTAAATACTAGTGGCCTGGTGCATGAAAATTCATGCAGTGGAGAGGGGTCCCTCAGCTCACTCTGTCCTCTCTCACAGTCCAGGAGCCGTCAGGGGCGGGAGGCGACTGGTGATCAGGGGAAGGTGACACCCTATCACACCTCTGCTGCTGCCACTGCCAGCAGCGTAAGCCTCGGCTGGCCCTGGTTACCTGAGCCTTGGGTGGCCCTGAGTGGCTGGGCAGCTGACATCTGAGGTTTGCCTGTGCCTCAGGCTGGCCCTGGGAGGGACTGAGGGGACTGGGCGCTGCCATCTTGTGGCTGTGGGCGCTGCCATCTTTGAGGGTGGGGCAGTCAATTAGCATATTCCCTCCTTATTGACTGAGGACACCACCACCTTTGAGACAACATGAGGGTCAATTAGCATATTTCCTCTTTATTAGGTAGGATTGATTTTAGACAGGAAGGGAGAGGGAGAGAGAGATAGAAACATCAGTGATGAGAGAGAATCATCCATCAGATGCTTCCTGCATGCCCCTTGCTGGGGATCAAGCCTGAAACCTGGGCATGTACCTTGATAGGGAATCAAATTGTGACCTTCTTATTCATGGGTCCACACTGAACCACTGAGTCACACTAGGCTGGCTATTATTTTCATCTTTACCAATATTATTTCAATGGAAAACTGTCTTGTATTTTTTTAAATGTTTACTTTAGGAAACAGTTTTTTTTTGTTGTTGTTGTTTTCTTGGCAAGCAGTACCTGTTTTGGTAAACTGTTTGGCACACAGACAATGTGGGACATTTTGCCCTTTAAGGAAGTGGCAATATTAGAAGGAACAGAAAAGCAGCTGGCATGTATACTGATTCTATAAGGTCTATTCAGATAAGCAGATGCCACCAGACAGAAAACCCCACTGTAAAGGCTCCCAGACCCCCCCCCCCCCCGCCCCCGGCACCTTGAATTTGCAGTAGCTGTATCTCATTCGCCCGCAGTGTCAGAGCAGGTTTGTACTATTGGATGCTGACAGAGGTCAATGATTATAGCAAACAATGCTGTGGTACATTTGTCATATTAAGAAAGAAATGCCAAAAGCATTTATTGAATTGTTTTTACCTGGTAGATGATGGAGATTGGTTTTTGACCTGCTGTTATGCCTGTAAATAGTTAATTCCATTATTATAAAGAAAATAAAGCTATTACCTTTATTTATATGAGGATATTTTAGAAGAGTGAATAGTTGGGCCCTGGCCAGGTGGCTCAGCTGGTTGGAGCATCATCCTGTACACCAAATAGTTGGGGGCTCAATTCCCTGTCAGAGCATATACGTAGGTTGAGGGTTTGATCCCAGGTCAGGGCATATATGGGAAGTGTCCAATTGCTATTTCTCTCTCACATAGATATTTCTCTCTCTATCTCTGTCTCTCACAGTCTCTATCTCTCACTCTCTCCCTTTCTCTAATCAATGATCATATTATCAGATGAGGATTACAAAAAAATAGAAATAAGAATAAAATGAACAGTTGGGGCTGAATAACACTTTCTCAGGCTTTTAAATGAATTTAGGAGATACCTAAGCAAGAAATATAATGGGGATTTCCTTTTCTAAATGTAAGTTGAACACATATTTATTTAGTGAATCATTATCTGTATAGGAACAATGATAAGATCAATGTATTTTAAGCCAGTTTTCCCTAATCGTGTGCCTTTCCCAACCCATTCCCATAATCTTATTTTGGAGTCAATTGTCAGCCTATATCCAAACCTTAGTGTGTATGCTGTCATAATTGTCACCTGGAGTGATACCCTCAAACCCTGGAGGAAATGTACATGTATAGTTATAATTTGTCTCTCCCCTGCCCCCCACCCTTACACACACACACACACACACACACACACACACACACACACACACACACTATTCTTTACTGTTATCAATAAACAAAGTTACGCTTATGGGGTTTCCCATACTTCTAACCCGTATAAGAGAATGTTAGAATCGTTTTTGACATTTTATGGCTTGATACACATGACTAATGATGCCCTTTGTAACACAGGATATATTCTGCTGCTGGAAAGCTCTAACGTACTTAAAATTGATGGAAAAAACTAATCTACTTGGGGTGACAAGTCAGTGTACAGTGAGTTAATTGCATACTCAAAGTCTCTTTTCAAGACAGGATTTTATTTTCTAACCCAGAATCTAAAAATTTATGATCAGATCCTCTCAGTAACTGTAACCTCACCTCTTGGCGTGTATAGATAGTACTTTTAGTTTAGATACATTTCACAGAGTAATTGTCTTCTGCTTAGCATCATCACCCAATGAGAATGAGGTTAACCATGTCAACTGTGAATGGCCTGACTTTGGGAATGGGAAATTTCCATGGAAAGCCTACAAATACACTGATCCTTCAATGGTTTTCCCACCCTCTCGGTAGTTTACTTGTAAGGCCAACATGTGTATGTTTCTGGCCTTATCCTTCAAGCCCTTTGTCTATTAACTGAACTATAGAGTTGGCCGCATTGCTTTTTCTGCCCCACTTCAGTCTCTAAACAATTCTGTGAATTTCCTTGCTGAGATTTTCCCATTCACTCTAACCTCTTAGGATGCCTTCTCTCTTACTGTATCCAATATATGCTTTCTCTGAAGCCTTCCCCGACCAGCTTGGAAACCACCTTCAGTGATCATCAGCTGATCTGAAAAATGTGTCCCACTTCTGCTCAAGTACTGTTTTGTCTTGTTTCCCTGTGCGTATCT
This sequence comes from Murina feae, assembly GCA_004026665.1. NCBI lineage: Eukaryota > Metazoa > Chordata > Mammalia > Chiroptera > Vespertilionidae > Murina > Murina feae. Next base: position 19,476 of record PVJC01005452.1, on the reverse strand, counting down.
TCCCCCAATGCAGATTCTTGATTCTGACCTCCCTAAGGGCAACTGTACTACCATAATTTTGTGTATCTTTTCTTCATCCAGTATATAGATTTGTATATAGGTGAAGCAGTTGGGCAAATTGAAAATTTAATCTAAGTCCATCTCTTTGCCTATATATTAGTCTCATATCCTAAACCAGAAGATTATACCCTTATTAAGAGCAGGGGTCATTGTTTATTTAACTTTTAATCTCCAGCACATAGAGATAATCATGTTGTAGACATTCAACATTGTCTGTTGAACTGAACTGAATTATCTCTAGTAACTGGATGTATAGCATGCCTATTTTAAAGATGTTCAGAAAAGAGATATGACATATAGCATTCCTTGATAACTTGACTTCTGAATATTATTTGTATTTAACTGAAAGGATCCTGGCTGAGGCTGGCATTTAAATGGCTTCTGTTTTGGCTTTGGCATAAGCTTTCCATTTGATTATGGCTTGACTTAACTCACCAGCTCTGATGAGAATTGTTTTATTCATGTACTCACACACACACCCCAGTTTTAAATATTTAAAAATAATATCTACAATCCCAAGATATTTAAAATTATATTGACAGAACATATCCACTGAGAACTGTAAGCATAAATGGAGATGTGTAGCAACATTCCCAAATTTCTCAATCTAACCCTCAGCCTTATCTAAAGAACTAGGGGCCCGGTGCACAAAAATTTGTGCACTCAGGAGGTCCCTCAGCCTGGCCTGTGCCCTCTCGCAGTCTTGGACCCCTCGGGGGATGTCCACCTGCTGGCATGCACCTGATGGCTGTTTGCAGGCTGGCCAAGCCCCCCAGTGTGGACCCTCACCCCATTGGGGTGTGGCCAACCTGGGTGAGGGGCTGAGGGCTGTTTTCAGGATGCCCACAGTCCCTTCAGGGTTCGAGTCCCTACTGGGATGCCTGGGCAGCCTGATTGAGGGGCTGAGGGCCATTTTCAGGCTGCCCACAGTCCCTTCAGGGTTTGAGTCCCTACTGGGGTTCCTGGACAGCCTGGGTGTGGGGCTGAGGGCCATTTTCAGGCTGCCCACAGACCCTTCAGGGTTCAAGTTCCTACTGGAGTACCTGGCCAGCCTGGGTGATGGCTTGAGGGCCATTTTCAGGCTTTCAGGCTGCCCACAGCTCCCATTGATCCCTCGTCCCAGCAAGGCTGGCTGGAATCAGGTTTCTGAGGTTTATTTATCTTCTATAATTGATATACTGTTGCTTTAAGCCAGGCCTAGGCAGGTAACCAAGCTTCCTGTTGGCTTCAGCTCCATGGCTTCTATAATTGAAAGAATGTTGTCTTAGCAGAGGCCCAGCCAGCCTATGCAGGCAGTTTCCTCGATCACTGGTGCAACAGAAGCCTCCTGTTTGGTTCAGCTCCGTGGCTTCTGTAATTGCAACTATGTTGCCGTGAGCAGAGAGAGGCCCAGCCAGCCTAGGCAGACAGTTTACTCCTGGTGCAACGGAAGCCTGCTGTTAACTCTAGCTCCGTGACTGCCGGCCTCCATCTTGGCTGAGTTTAATTTGCATATAGCCACTCTGATTGGCTGGTGGGCATGGCTTAGGCATTCTGGCGAAACAGTCAATTTCAATATTACTCTTTTATTAGATTAGATATTAGGATCACTGGCTAAAAAAAAGTATAAAAGTTGTCATTTGACTGATCAGCCTGACACTATTTCTCTGTGTTTACCCATTGATACACAACCTCGGTTAGCCCCTCCTGGTAGCAATCCCCGCATTTACCACCCAAAGCCTTTTTGGCACACAGTATGGATGGTAGCTTATGAACAATGTTTAGACATGGCATTAAATCTCCTACACTGCCATTTTCACTTGCCCTGTCATTTTTAGGGGCATTCCAACATTCTTTGTGAATAAATCTACCGACAGTAGACTCACCTTCAAATTTCTAGGTGGCTAGATTAATTGCCATTGACCTATACAACTATAGAGATAAAATGTGCTGACTTTAAAATGCAGTCAGAAGAGTAGGGAAGCTGCATAACGCAAAGCCTCTTTCTCCCACCCCCAGCAGTTTCTCAGCTGTCTGCATAACCTAAAGCACCGAAAGACCCTTCTTCTGAACCGCAGACCCAAGACATTTGTTGGACATGGTATATAGCCTGGATTTTACACTCAAGTAAATATGCTCTGTGTGTTCCCAAAAAAGGCCAATATTTATATATCAGGCTTACCAAGTTAAATTTACTTTCCCACATTAAGCCTGCATGATGAATGGTTTTATCTTGCCTATTACAGCCTGTTATATCATAAATCCCCAGGCAGGAGAAAGAAAAAACCAACTTGAATGAAGAAAACCACGGAGGCACAAGCCATTACCATTTAAGATGGTTATACTGAATCACATTTGCTAACAATAATATGTAAAATACCTTGGAAACCCCATTTACTCTTATTCTCCTCCCATTTCCATTTCTGTTGCTAACAACAACCAAAAAAGAATGTTGATGTAGGAATGTCTGACTAACCCCACATTTCCATTTCCTGTTTTATTGCCAACATAATGTAGTATTCCTTGAACCAATTTTACTTATGTTCTTATTTGTTAGATGAATAAATGAATGAATGAATAAACATATGTGGAAAGGTATTTCCATATTCTAGTTGGAATGCCCCTTCCAGTCACTGAAATTTTCACGTATAGCTCTGCTTTAAGGAAATTTCCTATTTCTCAAAGAGGCTTTTTCTTAGTTATTTGTTGTTCTCTTCCTCCACACTTCCATTGATCTTTGTATTTTGTTTAGGTAACTTTTTTGTTGTTGTTAATACTCACCTGAGGATATTTTTCCATTGATTTTTAGAGAGAGTGGAAGGGAGGGGGAGAGACACATGGATTGATTGCCTCTTCTACCAGGGCCGGAGCCTGCAACCAAAGGAATGTGCGCTTGACCAGAATCGAACCTGGGACCCTTCAGTCCAAGGGCTGACACTCAATTCACTGAGCTAAACCAGCTAGGGCTGTTCAGATAACTATTTTAATCTGCTTTGCAATAAAGGTATTTAAGTAGTATTAGCGGTCACTTATCAAGTGTCTCCTTCAATTTAAAATGATTCAGAGGTCTTTATGCTTCTTTCTATTCCACCAAGTGGAACATAGGGCATTTAGAAGTTGGATAGCATTAGAATGACCAAATTTATAGTCCAAATTGGACACTTTTGAGAGGGAAGGGAAGTGATATTAGTATGATGTTGAGACAAGTGGCACAAGCCAGGACTCTCCCAGGCAAACCTGATGTACGGACTCACTAGGAAGCATGGACCATGATTCTAACTGCAATAAGATTCAAACATGAGTGAGAGTTGTGCAGAGCGCACTATGCTCAGGTCTGTTTTCTGATCCCTAAGAATCAAAGAAAGTTTAACAGGAAGTTGTGAATAAATGTGTTCTTAGTATTCCTACTGGGGCTAAATATTTAAAGACAAGAGAACAAACATGCCTGGCAAGTTATTGGATGGTTCAGGCTGCAATTCCCGTAGTTGAAAATGAAAGTAAGATATGTGGTTTCTACTGTACAGGTTTATTATGTGCCCTGGTTGCATTCAGGAAATAATTGCTTCCAGCTGAGCGTCATGCTTGGGTACATATTGGTCTTCATTACTAGACGGGACTACTTCAAGGAAGGAATTGTTTATTTATATTTGTATCTCTTACAACCCCTTATGTGTGTGTAGTCGAACACTCTGTGCTATGAAATTTTGTGAAAGTTTGAAAGAGTTTTGCTAGTTCAACCTTTGCTTAATGGAGGCTCTTCTGTAAAATTATTGACTGGTTGCACTTTCCACTCATGAGGAATTTATTTTCAAAAGGTGCTATTCCATTCTTGAATTGCCATGTTTATGGGGAAACGTCCCTTTAACTGAAATGAAAAATATGTCTTGTTCTAGCTATGACTGGATTTGACATACCGCTCAAGCCATCTACAGGGCATTGGGAGTCCGCTCGCTAGTGCTCACTTGACCTCTGCATCTACCCAGAGTAAATCTAATCCCCCTCCTTTCAAACAGTTGAAGCCTCATATCATGGTCTCTTGAGTTCTCTCTTATCAAGCTCTGGCTATACCAGGTTTTAAAATCCTTTCTCATATGATTTTCTTCCAGACTAATTGCTATTCTTGTCATCTTTGAAAGTATCCTACTTTGAAAGTATCTCTTAAAAAGGAATACACAATTCAGAGCAAAATGCATAGTACAGCAGGTTAGTATCAAGGCTGCCACACAGTACGCAGATTGTGCATTGTTTAATGGTGCCTGACAGATGTGGCATGGGAAAGCTAAATTCTAGCCTGCACGTCACCCACCAAGCTCCTTGCCCTGGCTCAGGCCTGTGTCTTCACAGAGAAAGGAAGGACCTCCTTTTATTTTATTTTTTTATTAGCACAAAGTCATGGAATGGGCTTGCCAATACCCCTCTAACCCCTGCTCACTTTGCCCACCTCCTAGACTCTGTATGTCTTTATAATGCAGCGTAAGATTTCCTATGCTTTTTTGGCAAGCATATCATTCATACATTATTTTGATCTTATAGCTAGCAAAAGTCCCTGGTCTTATTTATATGAGCTTCTGTTAAGCCAGATTTCTCCTATTGTACCTGACGTTGATATATGTCATTGAAAGGATAGAAACTTTTGGAAATTTGTACAGATCCCCCCCCCCCACACACACACACACGCACACACATGGACCTGAAAGTCATTAATCAACACTTTTGGAATACTTTTTTTTCCAACCAGCCGTTAAGCCATACCACTCTTGGTCACTTCTCCATGTTCTCTAGAAGGATGTCTTGAAACCATAAAAATCTTGCTGAGCTTATTATTTTATGTTCATGGTACTTCCATGAATCAACCAGGTAAATGAATATTAATTCTTAGTAATCACTTCTCCTTCTTTGGAAGCAGCCATACTTTATGTAATATACTCATTAGAATTTAATTAAGGCTTGATATCAATCTCACCAGTTTCTGGAGTCTGTTTTCTCTCCTAGTCACTCGTCCTTATTCCTTTCAAATACCAGAACATTCATTTTTCTCTGGACACCTGGCATCTTTCCTGTTCTTAAATCTTCAGGGGGAATCTGTGAAGACACCTGTCCAATTACTCACTTTATCCACCTTTCCCTCTGACCTCCTTTTCTGGAGCATGACGGTGACCAAAGTAGGAGGGCTAGAGGACCTTTGAGGGTGAGCCTGTGCCTCCACATTCCCCAGAGACTTCTAAGAGAGTTGGTGTGGAGCTCTCTTCTCAAAGTAATTGGACAAAAGTCAAGGGACAGGCAAACAAAGGTGTTTTGCTTCACCATAAATATTGAGGTTGGTCAAGAGGGTGACTTTTGAGATTTTCTGAGGAGTTCACATCTTCCTATCTGATGCTTTTGCTCTTCTGAGCGTCCCCAATCTTGCTGAGTCTGTGTAAGCATAGTATGTTACTATGTGAGTCAGCTGAATGCCTCCTGGTCTTGCCATGTACAAGAGAAATGCCTCTTGTATTTTAAGAAATGAGATTAGTAAGGATTCGGTCTCATATCTGAGAAGAGCCAACTCATTCATAGCTGGATTATTAGAATGAAAAATACCCTTTCTATTCACTCCTAGTTTTCCACTGCATGAGAATTTTTAGTTGCTTAATCTCTGCAAGTCACTCAAGGAGCTCACAATAGTTTATTCTCTGCAAGTCACTCAAGGAGCTCACAACAGTTTATCTGCAATTAGTCTGCATCAGTCAGGATATACTAGACTTTGCTGCAATAACTAATGACCCCGTAAACAAAGTGGCTTAAAGTAAGACTAATTCTCTCATCCACCCTACTTTTCAGTGAAGGTTGGTTGGAGGGCTCTTTTCTATGGCACCCTCATTCTTCCTACAAGACACAGGGTGATGGGAGAGCCACTAAGTGGAAGAGTGGTGATAGCTGGGATGGAGAGAAAGGAATGGTATGCAGCACACACTCGTTCTTAAAGCTTGTACTCTGAAGTTACATGCAACACTTTCTCACAGTTTAGTGGCACAGCAAGTCACAATTATCTTTTTTATGGGCAGGAAGTATAGTCCCACTATGTATCTGAAACATGTGTGAATGGCTAAATACTAGTAAACCACTTCAAAAGGTTTTTTTCGATATAGAAGTAATGGAATTGACAGATGCAAACTTTATTCCAGAGGCAAGACAATTTTTTTTAAGGAGATGCAATTAGAATACCCAAATTCTAGAATTAAGAAAAAAAAAAGCTTTGCAAATTAAAAAACTCAGCAGATACTTTGAAAGGATATAGTCTCTTCTGAAGACCAAATTAGATTCCTAGAAGATCGAGTGTAATAATTATCTCACAACACAGAGTAGAAATTCAAAACAATGAAAATATTCAGTAAAAAATATGAGACATAAAAGGCAGTTCCAAAACACCTTGCAAATAAAAAAAAAATAGGAAAAAAAGGATAGGTAGAGGAGCAATGTTACTTTAAATAAATAAAAAAAGAAGTTTCTTAAGATAAAGAAACACTTGAAATGTCTGTTTGAAAAATATAATCAAGTTCCAGACTGGTTTCATAAAAATATAAAAGTATGTGTACATAGTATACATATATTTACACATATTTTTTACACATACAGGGTGTCCCCAAAAATGTATATACACTTTAACAGCTGACAGCTCAATTTTGAAAATGAAATGAATTTTAATAAACACTGCCTTTATAATTATTCAAAGTGTGTGTCTTCATATTTTTGGGACACACTTATGAATACACATGGATGTTTGTACACTGGACTTTTAAATACATAGGTGTACACATATATAACATGCATATACAATATACATATATGTTACATATAACATACACTTACGTTATACATATAACATGGATATATAAAACATTGCATGTAACACACACATACACACATGCTGGGGCTGTGTATGTTCACATAGGTGCATATGTATAATCTTATCTCCTGGTGAAATTAGGGAAGGACAAAAAGAAGCATAACTTTTTCTAGACTTCCAGAGAGAGATAATATATTTCTTAGGAGAGAAAGAACCAGACCAGCACTTGCCTGCAGCTATTAAAGCTATAAGGCAGTGGGATGTTTAAGAGTCTACAGAGAGGAGGAGTGTCCAGGAATCTCATCTGAGATTCCACTCATCAATCAGAGAAACATTCATCATGCAAAGCCTCAGACTGTAATCTCTTCTTACATGATATCTGTGAAAATATTTGATGAGTTAATATAACCCAATGAGCCAGAATAGATATTTCAAGATAGAGAAGAATGATGAACAGTGAAGTTCACAACATATATTTAGATATTTACTCAACAAAAAAGTTCTATAAATGTGATGCTGGTGTTTGTTTTGTTTTTTACCCAATTCATAAATGGGAAAATAGAGACTTAGAGAGAGCAGACTGGCATTCAGAGTGGTGCAGTGGGAATTCAACTGATGCTGCTCGAGAGCTGATGTTCTTAATTACTTATCCATGTGACTTTTCTTGAAGTCTTGGTGTCTTCGTCTGTGGATTTCTATAACAAAATGCCATGGACTGGGTGGCTTGTAAACAACAGAAATCTATGTCTCACAGTTCCATTGGCTCAAGTCCAAAGTTAGGGTGCCAGCATGGTTGGGTGAGAGCCCTCTTCCAGATGGCAAGCTTCTCCCTGGTTTCTCACAGAGCAGAAGGAGCAGGGAGTGCTCTTTTATAAGGTCATTTACCGCACTTAGGAGGACTCCGAATCACCTCCCGAAGGCTCCACCTGCTCGTACCGTCACACTAGGGCTAGTGTTTCAACACATGAATCTGGGGAGGACACAACCCTTCAGACGAAAGCACTTGGGTTACACTGGGAGTAACAAAGGCAGAAGAGACACCCGGGTCAACAGAAAGTGTTTGACAAAGGATACCCAATATAAAGTCTACAAATAAAATATGGACTAGGAAAAAGGTATTTGTAACACATGACAGAACAAAGTTGATGTAACTAATATGATCAAACCCAATGATATACAAAGTGAACTAAATTAAAAATCAGAAAATTATACAAACAGGCCATTCATAGACGAAGGAATGCAAATTGCCAACAACATAAAAATATCCCTCACCTCATTTGTCATCTGGGTGGGTAGCACAAATTAAAACATCATTGGAATAAAATTTTCCCCCCTGTGGATTGGCTATAGGTAAAAACAGGTATAACTTTCACCATATAACTTACGAGGCCTGTGATCTACTGGTATATATTTATATATGCTTATGGTATAGATTTACATATTAAGCAAAAATGATCTGGTAATACATCTGAAAATTAAAAAAATAGATACTACTCAACAAACCCATTGGAAAACCCAATTCTATAGAAGTCACAGCAAGACATGAAGCATATTACATTAAGACACTGATGTATTGGTTAATGTCTAACCACAGGCTCTAAAGAAAGAAGGAAAGAAAGAAAGGAAAGAAGGAAGGGAGAGAGGGAAAGAATGTAAAGGAAAGGAAGGAAGAAAATTTCTTACTTGTAGCTTCTGTCATTTTCCATGGTGTAAATACTCCCACCGTGAGCAAGTTCAAGCTGCTAATATGCAGAGTTGGAAGAAGATGCTCCCTATTGTACAGGCGTGCTCCAGCACGTCACTGCGCTCAGACATGTGCACAAGAACCTGGATTACAACACGGCTCATTCCACACTGTGCTCTGTTTTCTCTCTGTATGCTTATACTTGTTAAAACAACACATTTAATACTTCTGTGGTTTTGACATTCTTATATAATTTTTCAAGGGTGAGAGTCACTAAATGGCCTATGGCTATCCCAAAAAGCCTTTCCGTATTTTAGGATCTGATTTATCGGGTTCTGGAGTCTCAAACTCTGTCAAATGCTCCATTACTATCTCCTCATCATCTGTTAGACATTGTAAGGAAACCTGATAGCTCCCTTTGATGAAATGCATCTTTAACACTCCAAGGTTGGCAAAGGAGTGACAGATAACTCCATTGCTCACCTCACACGACCTGTGTTGGCTGTACTAAGGGTGCTGTCAGGTTTTCTTTCACTTTTAACTTCACTAGAGTGCAAGTTGCATGAAAGCAGAGACCATGTTCTCCTTACTCTCCACGGATTCAAGAGGCTAGCACAGTTCCTGGCACTCAGGACTTAGTTAATAAGTAATTAACCAGGCTAGGAAAGAAATAAAGATGGACATTTTCTCTTTGCCACACTGGGCCCCTTTTCTTTGAAATCCATCTTGGTAGAGAAAATGACCACAGAAGACTGGCTGTGTTCCTTCCCTGCTGTGAACGTGGACTAGGGACTACCATGAGCTGAACTCTCTCTCTAACTTTGTTTTCCTTTTTGCCTTGAGCTTGAAAGAAGAACACCTAGAAGAAAAAGGCTTCTCTATACTTTTCTAAAAACATCTGTGGTTTTCCCCCCCACTTTAGCTTTCCGGACACTTTGTGTGTGTCCTTCTCATGGCACCATTTGTTTTTCTGGCTTTGTACTCACCCTTTGAAAACAGAAGCTTATTGGAGAGCTCTCTGTGCAGCCATGGGTTAGTATGACCATTTAAAAATCTATTCCTGTTATGTTCATTGGATCTTTATGACGATATTATCAGAATTTCCCTTTTTAATAATTTCTGGCCTCATTTCAGCCATTTCCCGTTTGAATTTCTTAAGCCGTGTTGTCATGGTTCTATTTGTTTTGGTCTGATGAGCAAAGAACTTCTGGTTTCCCAGCATCGTTAGTCTACTGGACATGGTGTCACTAGATGCTGGACTGTTTTCTTCGGTTTTATAACCTATATTTGTTCTTCACCCTAAAAGCCCTTGGGCTGTAGTATATGGGACAGACATTTCACTGTCCCTTCACCGTTTAATGATGTAGGCAGTGTTTGCTGAATGCCCACATGCCTTCTGAGTCAGTATTACCTATTTTATTATAAACTCTTAGGAAGAAGCAAATGTCCAAGTGTCTAATATAGTGCAATTCCTTTGGGCACTTAAATACCGTGTGGGTGGTGCATGTGTATAAAGAAAATATTTGATTCACATGTTTCTAAAGGAAAAGGTCTGGAATAGGTTGGTATTTAAATAATTCCAAGTGCTTTAAAATAGTGTAGTGTCTGTGAGTTGTATGTGCATGAGCTAATCAGGATGGCAGCTATAGAGGGTTATGGAAAGAAACCTCTGAGTAATACACTAAGTGACTCCTTAATATCATTATAAAACTTTTTCCAAATTAAAAATAAACTATAAGAGGGTTTACAAAATTTGCCATATGTGTAGGCTGACTGTTGTAGCCCTTTTGCAAAAGATGTGAAGAGAAGAAGAACCAGGAAATTTGGAAAGGGAAAGAGGCATATTCTGTGCTAAACACAGGAGAGATGCATTTTTCTGTTCATTGCAATGCTAGAAAAAGTGAAAACAAATATGAAGGAAGGCCACATGGATTTAGGTACCCATATTGCTGGATAAATGATTTTGAGTAAAGAACCCCATTCAAAGCGTGCACACATGTATCCAAGAAACTTAGGATAGCATGAGGCCTAATCAGATTTGTACTTATGATCATGCTTAGATTAAGTGATGACTGATAACAGCATAAGGTATATAAGCATGGCACGTATTTGTATGTGTTTGAATTTCTTTTGCTATTTCTGTGTGTGTTATTTGACTAAAAATAAAGAAAGGTGATTGTTTTCATAAACGGTTCTATTTTATGAAAAATATCTTACCTAAGTAGCATGACTGTGCTATTTAGAATCTGTTTTGGCCCATGAAATCATTGTTAAGTCACAACAGCTCGACTTGCAACTGACTATCTGAATTGTACGGTGTTTAGAAAGAAACAAATAGCCTCATTTAGTAAAGGCATGTCTATAAAGTGACAGTAAACGTTATTGTAATTAGCTCTTACATTCTCATTTGGAACATTAACTTGCCAAACAATCTTTATCATGAAATCTGTGGCCTAAACATTCTATTGTCTGAGCTGAGGGGACAGAGCTTCCATCTCCAAGGAACCCAGGTTCTTCATTGAGTTCCTCTCTGCTTCACCTGCAAAAAATGGATAGTCCTTGTCTCTTGCCAGATTTCCAAGGGCATCTGAAGAATGAAGTCTTTAAAACTCTACAGAACATATATAAATAATCACTTTAATTAAATACCCTCCTTGGGCAGACAACTAGGGCCTGTGATTTGACAGGTGCCTTTTTGTCTCTATTACCTATGATGGAAATGCATAAATCCCCGCTCTAACCAGCTCATATGTAAATATTTCCAACAGGACCCTGATAGATCTGCCAAACTAGATGGATGGGATTTCTAGCCAGCTTCCTATTCCAGTCATGTACCAAAGTAGAAGAGCCAGGCAGACCCAGTTGGGGCTATTCACTTTGTCAAGCATAGAATGAATTCTTTTCACTTTATCCTGCGAGAGCATGCAGAAGAATCTTAAAAGGTTGAAATGTTTTAACATGGTGACCATATAAGAATTTGTGTTGTAATTCAACTTAACAAGTTATTATGAGGACACCTACTAAGTGCAGATCATTCTAGGTGTTCACTAGAGGAAATGTTTCCACATGCCAACAATACTTGGACACACTCTCAAGGGGCTTAAAATGTAATCAAGGAGGTAAATGCATACATATTTGATACTAGTAGAAACAAATTTTGGTGAGGCAGAGTCTATAACCAAGGAGAGATTGACCCTGTCTGTTAGAACAAGGGGTAAGTAGATAGAGAAGATGATTTGAGGCAAGCCTTGAGGACTTTAAAGTGTACAATTATGCCCAGCTTATGTGGTTGAGCATTGACCTATGAACCAGGAGATCATAGTTTGATTCTGATCCAGGCACACGTCTGGGTTGCAGGCTCAATCTCCAGTAGGTGGTATATAGGAGGCAGCTTATCAGTGAGTCTCTCTGATCATTGATGTTTCTAGCTCTCTCTCCCTCTTCCTCTCTGAAATAAATAAAAATATATTTAAAATGTATAATTATTATTTCTGCAGTTTTAAAGCTAAGGCTCTACCTTGATAAAAATAAAAAATGGCTACCCAGCCCTGACTGGTTTGGCTCACTGAATAGAGCGCCGGGCTGCGGACTGAAGGGTTCTAGGTTCAATTCCGGTCAAGGGCATGTACCTTGGTTGCGGGTACATCCCCAGTGGGGGGTGTGCAGGAGGCAGCTGGTCGATGTTTCTCTCTCATCGATGTTTCCAACTCCCTATCCCTCTCCTTTCCTCTCTGTAAAAAATCAATAAAATATATTTAAAAATAAATGGCTACCCATGACTACTACCTGTTGAATGAATGAGCCTTAATATGTGGGGTCAGTGCCTGACTTCCAGATAGTATTCAGTAAGTCTTTAAACAAATGAGAACTTTGGGGAATGTGAGAGAACAAGCAGAGAGGGAGGCAACTCTGAGAAAAGGACCACAATTCTCTGAGTCTTCCAAGATCCTTACTAAATGGAGACACTGTGTGCGAGCATAGATTTTCTGAATAGATGGGTCTCAACGTGGTGATTATGAGTCTGAATGTGAACTTGAGAGTAAAGGGAAGATTTTAGATCATTAGGTTCTACTAGGAGACAAGATGTGAAGACTAGATGAGAAGAAAAGAAATGGAGTGCATAGAAATGAGAGAAAGCAGGTGATGAACAAATTTTAACAAATCAGGCTCTATTTTCAGGTTTACATTTAAAGGGAACTTCATGTTTTGAGAACTCGGATTTGTTGATTCTATTTTTTAAATAAATATTTTTAAATGCTTTATTGATTTTTAGAGAGGAAGAAATAGGGGTAGAGAGATAGAAACACCAATGAGAGAGAAAAACCATCTACAGGCTGCCTTCTGCATGCCCCCTACTGGGGATCAAACTCACAAGCCAGGCATGTGTCCTGACCAGAATCAAACCAGTGTCCTCTTGGTGGATAGATTGATGCTCAACCACTGAGCACACCAGTCAGGCAGTTTTGTTGATTCTTTACAATACTACCTATTGCCTGGAATTACAAACCTTTTATGCAGTTTTGCTTTCACAGAAGATAATGTTGGATTCCTGAATGCTCTACCTTGAGAGTGTTGATATACATAAGCCCTGGTTACCCAAACAACGTCTTGGGATAATTTTGTTTGTCTATTAAGTAGAATAACATTCTTTTGCTGCAGACATCAAACATACTACTGTTTGTGATCATGATGAGGCTGTTGGTTTCAGGACTGTTATCGGAAAAGAGACAATTCTGATTTTATATCATGAATCAAAATGCAGGTCACTTGATACAGTAAGAATTTTTTTAAAGAAAATTATTTGATTCTTTGGATTTTATTGAAATATAAAATCTATATCCTATGGACTTTATATAATAGAGAAAGTCTGGTAGTGTTTGTCCTTTTGCCCTTTCCCCTTTACTCAATAAGTAATGTAGCCATATCAGTTTTATCAGTATCAATAGCAACTACAAAATGAACGGCAGCCTATTGGTTAATTTTGAATATGTTGGTAAAAGTAATTCAGAGAAAGTACGGTTTCTGAGTCAAGAGTTGAGTAGAAACTAGGGCTTCCTAGAAAAGTTTGCTGGTCAGGAATCAGGAAGCCCGTTCCTTGATGCTGGCTTTGCTGCCCAACAGCAGAGACTGGACTACGCTGTCTTTCCCTCTGGATCTCTGTGTCTGCGCTGATAAAAGTTAGGATTCAAAAACAGATTTCTTGGTTACAAATAATAACAACAAACCTGAAGCACTTACTTTCTGTCAGGCTCTTGGCTAAGCCCCTTGTTTGTATTATTTCACTTAGTTCAAAGGATAGCTCCTTTGAGGTGAAATTATTATCTCAGTTGAGGCAATGGAGACATAAAGTGCATCTTGGGTATAATATACCAGCCATTGCACTGAGTGCTTTTTGTGTATTTAGTTCATTTTAATGTAATTCTCCTAAGAGCCCTGCAATCTAGCTGCATTTTAGACAGGAGGAAATGGACTCCAGAAAGCCGTGATTTGCCTGCCTTCTCCCTCTCAGAGCATCGCATACCCAGGACAAATATACAAATCTCCTGACTCAAAGTTGGCACTCTTCCACTACACCCTATTTACACTGAAACCATTGGAATTGGACTTTTTCCATATCTATAGTTTTAAAAAAATATGTTTTTCTTGATTTCAGAGAGGAAGGGAGAGGGAGAAAGAGATAGAAACATCAATGATGAGAGCAAATCCCTGATTGGCTGCCTCCTGCACGCCCCCCTGCTGGGGATCGAGCTGGCAACCTGAGGGTGTGCCCTGACCGGGGATACAACCATGACTCCCTGGTTCATAGATTGATGCTCAACTATTGGGCCACATAGATCTATATATATATTTTTAGAAGAAACCTAGGAATTTGGCAACTTACAAGCCAAATTTGGCCTCATTTGCATGCACAGTAATTTAAAATTTTTGTAGATGCCAACATATTAATGTTAAGAAGCTTTGCACAAATCATTGAGATTTCTAGCTTCTCTGAAAAATGAAAGATCTGCTTCCCTAGGCTCTCGTCTCTCCATGGCAAGTGGCCACAGGAACTGAATCGTGTGCTCTCTCGTTTCATACGGCGCCCACGCAGCCTCCTTCATTTGTCTGTGTTACCTCCAGGGCCTTTGTGTTCAAGTGAGTTTGTGACTTCTGGGTTCAAAAGAGTTTGTGACTTCTGGGTTCAAAAGAGTTTGTGACTTCTGGGTTCAAATGAGCTTGTGGCTTCTGGGTTCAAAAGAGTTTGTGACTTCTGGGTTCAATTAAAAATGTCTACTTCTCCACCATCAAGGAATTTAGAGGTGTGCTGTGAAGCGCACCTTCTGTCTGGCTTCCTCCACATGAAAGCAATGTCAGTGGAAGTCGTAGTGGTGCGGTTTCTCTTTTGCAGGGTTTCACAGGCAGAACATTTCTCCAGCGTGACATTTTAAAATCAGGGAGGTGAGCTGAGTCATAATTGGTCCTGTCACCATTTGGGTTTGCTGCTGGCACCTCATGTGTTTGTCCTGGTTGAGTAATCTGTTTGCATCTGGGTAGACCACATGCAGACAAATGTGAATTCTGTTTATATTCCTTTCCTGCCCGGGAACTTAGTTCCTCTGGGTCACAGCTTTGGAACGACTGATAGATTGGAAATTTACTGGTATAGACTTGGATGCAAAATGCACCTGAACCCATTTTGGGAGCTGTCCTTAATAACCCTCCTGGGTTACAGCGAAGGGGACTTTAGAACAACTGTGTAAGCATCACAGCTGAAAACTAGATATTCAATGGATTCAAGACGTTTAGTAACATTGACCCTTGAATAACACAGGGGTTAGAGGTGCCAACCCTCAGCGCAGTTGAAAATCTGCATAAAACATTTTACTCTCCCCAAACTTAACTACTTTTGACTAGAAGCCTTATGGATAACCTAATATATATATATATATATTAATATATATATATATATTAATATATATATAAAATGTTATAAGTATTATATATTATATTATAATAAAGTAAGCTAGAAAAAGAAAATGTTATTAAGAAAATCATAAGGAAGAGAAAATATATTTTTAGTAGTGTTAGTATTTATTGAAAAATAATCTGTTGTTCAAGGGTCATCCTTATTCTCATCTTACAGATGAAGCATTTAAAACCCAGAGTTGTCTAAAGTTATATTAGCTAGGTAACTCCCATTATAGCACACCGACACCTCTCAGTAATGAGCAGATTTCCATGTTATTTTCTGGATGCCTCCTCCAGGCAATTCAAGAAGCTCCACTCCCAGAATTCCCAAAGAAAGGCAGATTCAAGACCCCTCCCCCATTTCATGTGAGCAGCAGTCTGCAAAGGGCCAAGAGAAAAGGATCAAGCTGAGGAGACTGGAAACTCCTAGGTCTACTCTGTGCCAGGCCTGGGCCAACCACAGAAAATGCCTAGGGCCTGTTTCCCCATGGTGATGATTTTCAGAATCTTTGTAGAATGAACATCAATAATATCTCATTCTTAACCTCCATCTTCAACCAGTGGGTTACAGGGAAAAGTGGGGGGGGAGGGGGAAGGAGTATATGAGACAATCCTGGAAGGCCTCTAGCAGGAAACTCATTGGTATCATCTTCATGGGCCCACTTCTATGGACCCATCCTTGGAAGCCTGGGGGATGTCTGATCCAAGATTGGCAGCACTGCAAGATGTCTTCTGTTGCTATGAGCATCAGATACCTTAGTAACAGTTATAGTCTCCTGAACGCCATCTCCGGCATCCTACTTGGCATTAGGAGACTTACGAATGGAACATGTCTAAGAAACAGCTTCAGCCTTCACCGAGTTTATATTCTAGCTGCTAAAACCAAGCATGCATATAAAAATGTTCAAATAGGGGCTTATAGGCTTCGCATTGGCATTGAAAAATCACTCCACACAACAAATGGCCATTCCTAATTTATAACACCCAGAGACTGTCAGGGACAAAAACTACTTCGGGGAGAAAGAAAAGAATTGCTATACAACTAAGGTGGGGAGATGTTAAACTGCCTTAGGAGTGGAGACTGGGCAGAATTAGAATTGACTTCAAACAAGCCACCCTTTCATATTTAGTTGTTTTAGATATTAATAAGACAACCCAGGGGCCAGGTTGAATATTATAACTTGCTGCAGGTTAAATAGCCAATGTTGTGTTTAATGTAAACTTGAGCACAATTGGGGATAGAATAGAATGTGTTTAACCTCCCTCTTAAGAAAGCGCTGAAGTCTTCCTTCTGTGTTGGTAATAGGTGATGTCATTTTCATGCTGTCATGGTGCTCACACACACAAAGAACCCACAGAGTGAAGAACCCAGAGAGGAATGGAACGTGTTTCCCATTTCTCTTTATGGTCCTTTCAGTAGCCCGCAGCGTTGAAGGTGACTTAGTTAAGCATTCCATGGGCATTGAGAAATTACCAGGGGATTTCTCCCATAAATACAACGTAGTTTTGAATTGACTGGATTATCGAGAACTTCCACGGGTGGGTCTATTTTCAATATATTTATGTCATGCAAGGATTGTTTCCTAAGTGGCTTTATCTGGCTGTCAGATGAAGCATTTCTGTGTGGCCGGGGGTGAGAGCATGCTGTGTGTGCCTTCATATTTGGTGCTTAGAGGTCTCTGGTCTTCACTGTGCTTTCCTTCCACACCTTTCTTAATTCCGGCTTCTTCCTGGCCACGTGACAGCTGTGTATTATTCTGTTTGCCATTCATTTCTGGGTGCATGACCCATTGCTCTGTTGTCATTGTTGTAGTTTCTTCAAGTCCCCAGGTGATGAGGGGTGGGGGTGGGGGTGGGGGCGGGGAACAACAGCAAAGCAGTCTGGGCTTTGCAAAGGGCTGGACTTTCTATTCAAATTAGAATTATTTTTAGAAAGCTGCTATAGAACTTAGGTTGCTTTGAACAAAAGGCTTTCATGAAGCCATATGCTGGTGTGATTTCCTCAGATAAAGCCTTAGAAATGTTCTTTTTGAATCCCGTCACTGGTGAGGGGCTGCCGCATTCTGTGAGCAGGCCTGCCCTGCACACCTGGGGCTCGGCAAAGTCACTGCGAGGTGTTGATGCTTGCGCTTCTGGTGGCCATTGGCTGGAAAAGTATCACAGTGAACTCTGTCATCAGCAGAGTTGGGGATGTGGAGTGATCTGTTTAAGCAGTACCTTTTCCCGGACTGTCAGTTGTGAAAGGCTTAGAGAAAAACGCGACAACACTCCTGAGATAATGTCGAGTGTTGTTTTACCGTTCTTTCAGTCAGAGGGTCCTGTGGAATCTTTGTATCCTGGGGGAGGAGTTAATAAAGATTCTGGGTCTAGAATGTCGGAGAAGCCAGCCTTTATTCTACTTAGAAAGGGAAGTAGGCAAGTGGAAAGGGCATGGAATCTCCAGGGCCCAGGAGAGGGAAGAGAGGCCAAAGCAAAGGTGGGAGATGTTAACATTCACCACTGTCTGCCTCTGCTACTAGCCCTCCAAAGCCTTGGGGATATAAGATGGATCAACACCCTGACCGGTTTGGCTCAGTGGATAGAGCATCGGCCTGCGGATTGTAGGGTTCCAGGTTTGATTCCGGTCAAGGGCATGCACCTTGGTTGCGGGCACATCCCCAGTGGGGGGTGTGCAGAAGGCAGCTGCCGATCGATGTTTCTCTCTCATCAATGTTTCTAACTCTCTATCCCTCTCCCTTCCTCTCTGTAAAAAAATCAATAAAATATATATTATATATATAAAGATGGGTCAAGGAAGGGCCTCTTCTTTACCTGTTTTTAGTGCCTCGCATATTAGCACCCAGTTCTTTGATGCATTTTGAAGTGCTTAGTAACTCAGAAGGCTCTGATTTTCAGCAAAGACCCAGGCTTTTCCAGAAAATCCAGGTTCCAAGATGAACCTGACGTTGATCCATCTAGCTCATCTGGCTCAGTTTGCCTTCGACTGGACTCTCACTCCAAAACAGGTTCAGAGAACACACCTGATGCAGCAACATCTCCCATACTGTTGGCCTGGAGGGCTCAGCACATGCATGTGACTCTGGTGTCCTGACTTGGTGCCTAGACTCAGGGCCAGCTTACATTCTGGGCTCCCAAGCTTATCCTTCAAAGGGCTGAAAATAACATCACCATTTCATTCTCTTCGGAGCTTTCTCACCCTTGACAAGCCTGTGGGACAGGAGGACCTGCCCTCTAGGGCCCCTTGTCTATCAGCCCTGATTGAATATTTACTCTTCAGAGCATCGTGCCATGCATCGTGAAAAATAATAGAAGGTGATGATGTACTCCTGGCCTTTGAGCATCTTATCAACTTACAGGATAGACAGAACCAGCACAAAACAAAACACATGAACAATCAAATGTCATCCAGACATATATCATTCATTATTCATAAATCCAATTAACTTGGCCTGGGAATATGAATGAATGAATGAATGAATATATATATATATATATATATATATATATATATATATATCTAAACTAATAAAAGCGAAATATTAAAATCAACCGTTTCTCCGAGACAGGGTAAGCCACGCCCACCAGCCAATCAGAGCGGCTGTATGCAAATTAGCCCAGCCAACATGGCGGCCGCCACTCCCGGACCTGAGTAAACAGCCCTTTCCATTGCGGCAGCAGCGAAAGTGAAGCTTCGCCCCTCAGCTCAGCTCCAATTAAACTGGCTCTAGCGAAACACAGCTTTTAGAAACATTGTAACAATCATAGAATCCTCCGGAGCTCAAGGAGAGAGCAGCTCCGGCCTAACCCGTAAAAGCAACAATTGTTTCATTATAGACGCTGCGAGGTGAAGCAGAGGCTTCGTTAGTAGTTAGAAGGCCGCCTTAAAGGAACAGTGTATCAATTACAGTGTATCAAGGAACAGTATCAATTATAGGAGAAAAAACTCCGGAAATCTGTGTCCAGCCAGCCTTGCTGGGAC
>PVJC01005451.1:0-59038 GCA_004026665.1 Murina feae | reverse complement strand
CATGTTTCTCTTTTATTATATGGATAGGATATATTTGTATTGCTTTCAGAGAGGAAGGGAGGAGCAAGAGACAGAAACATCAATGATGAGAGAGAATCATGGACCGGCTGCCTCCTGCATGCCCTCTACTGGGGATGGAGCAACCTGGGCATGTGTCTGTCATGAGCCAAACCAGCAACCTCCTGGTGCACAGGACAACATGCAACCAACTGAGCCACACTGGCCAGGGCTGAACATAATTTTTAAAAGGAGTCAGAAACTGCCCTTTTCTCTGTTCTTATGCAACTACCTGCTGTCCCAACCTAGAAGATTTTGTTACTGTGAACTAAGGTCCCAGTGCACCATTAGGCCCTGAAGGGTGTCCCAGATCAGGGTGGGGGTCTCAAAGTATGACCTCACCCTGCTTGTCATCAGCCCCCCGGGAATTAGGAAGCCTGCTAGCCTGGGGATTTGCCTAACGTACCTGGGAGCACCTAATTTCATGGAACGGGCCTCTAGTCTAATAAAAGCCTAATATGCTAATTAGACTGGACAGCCGAATGACCTTCTGGACATCATTCTGGATGTCCTTCGGGATGACCGTGCGGAAGCAGGGGCTGAGGCAGAGGCAGTTAGGGGAGATCAGGCAGGCAGGTGAGTTGATTAGAAGCAATCAGGCAGGCAGGCAGGCAGGCAGGCAAGCAGTTAGGAGCCAGCGGTTCCAGATTGCAAGAGGGTACAGGTCAGGCTGGGGGACATTCCCCTCCCCCACATGAATTTCGTGCACCGGGCCTCTAGTATATATATAAAAGCCTAATCTGCAAAGTGTCTCCTCAGGAGTTCAACCAACCTGGAGTTCAATCACTTGCTGTGATGTGCACTGACCACTAGGGGCAGCACAGAATGAAGTAAAGCCCCAGCCAGTAGCTGGCAGTCGCTACAGACCTTACCTGTTCACAAATTTCATGCCCCGGGCCTCTAGGTTTTTTTAATAAATGGCTCAGATGCAGAGAAACCCGAGTCTCAGCAACACCAGGAGGGTGGCACTATCTTACCTGGCCCTGCTGGGAGCAGGCATGTCAGAGACACATAGCAGATGAGGGCTTTTAAAGGAGGAATTGTGACAGTGTTTAGGTGGCTCCCCACCGACCTCTATTTTTAACAAATGTATCCCTGTCTCCAAAGATTGTCATTCTGAAACATTAGCTCTGAAACGGCACGACCTCAAGCAACCGTGACAAGCATAAGAGGAGGAGGCTTTGCAATAACAGAGCCTCACAGTTGCCTTGTAATTAGTGACCGATTCGGGCATCATTCCATTTAACAAACAGCTACCGAGTGCCTACCACACACACAGCGGTGTGGCTGGCAACAAACGGTCCTTTTGTCCCTGAAAATTAAAAGGTGAAGCATAAAAGCGAAAAGGTATTGAGAGTCTAAGAAGGAAGAAATGGGAAACATGGCATTCCAAAGAATTGAGGTATTTTAAATTATTTTAACCTACCAGTGACGATGTATTTCTCACTCACGATCTCTTTCAAATCTCTAGCCCCTGAAAAAGTTAAATAATCCTGAAAACTAATTATTAAATGCATGATCGTATTCTCTGAGCAGCGCTGCGTCTGTCTTTCTGAAGCCTGACGAAATTTTGATCATGATTAAGACTTCCTCCATTCGGCACCAGGGGGGACCAGTGGCTGGTCTGTGTTATCCCCGCTGACACTGCCATCATTCAGTGAGCGAGAACCCTGTGAAAACCTTCCCTGCAGACCCCCGGCCTCCAGGTGCGGTGGCCGGGATGTAATTACACTTTCATACCTTTCGCTGCAATCTGTCCAAAAGCCAGCCTAGGACTCAGCCCTGTGAGATGGACACTCCTCGTAGCGGCCACTCTCCTCAGAGCCTGTGTCTTTCTCTCTGTTCCGGATGTCTCTCGCTTTTTTATTTTTTAATAATCCTCACTCCAGGACATTTTTCCCCATTGAATTTTCGAGAGAATGGAAGGGAGGGGGAGAGAGAGAGAGACATTGATCCATTACCTCTCACATGTGCCCTGACAGGGCGGGGATTCAACCTGCAAGCCAGCCACATGCCCTTGACCAGGAATTGAAACCGAGACCTTCTGATATGGAGGCCGATGCTCTAACCATTGAACAACACTGGACAGGGCTGTTTGGGTGTCTCCTCCTTGAAGGTATTTCACATGCCACCCAGAGAAGTGGTTAAGTTGCCAGCTTTATACAAGCCCCCCCCGCCCCCAACCCCGGGACTTGACATTTCCATGTTTGCCTGTGACATAAGAATAAGAGCAAAAGCAACTGTGACATGAGGAAGTGCAGCACTCCTGCAGGTCACAGGTCCACTGGTTTTTAATTATATATTTTCTTAACACATATTTTGCTTTTGGTTAAGTTCAACCAAATTTTTTCAGAGCTAATGAGTCCTAGCAATGGCGGAACAGAGAGGAAGGGAGAGGGAGAGAGAGAGAGAGAAACATCAATGATGACAGAATCATTGATCGGCTGCCTCCTGCATGCCCCCTACTGGAGACCGAGCCTGCAACCCGGCATGTGCCCTGCCTGGGAATCGAACCGTGATCTCCTGGTTCATAGGTTGACACACTCAACCACTGAGCCACGCCAGCCAGGCTTGACTTTGTAGTTTTAAGTGTTACCGTCCATTCCGCTACTTCAGTGCACTCTATGGGGACAGTAAAACAACAGGACCACACATGGCAAAGGAGGCCTCTGTTCTGCACCGCCCTTTGGCCTGATGCTGACACGGTGAGTCCACAGCGGACATGGGGCCAGGGCCGAGGCCGACTAATTCACAGGGCAGCTTCCACTGCCTAAAAGATACGGCCTGTAGGAACGTGTGTTCAACAACTTCCATATTTGGCCCAGTCCACTCAGAGCTAATAAGCCCTTGATATTCCCCAAGTGCGGCAGCAACCACTCATTCAACTCTTCCCCTCTACGCGACCAAAATCAACAGGCCCCCAAAACCAACGAAGATTTCCAGTCAGGCTATTAAGACTAATAGACCCAATGCTCGGGGCTCAGCCTGATGCAGGAGTTTGGAAAGTGAGAGGTTCACAAGGAAGTCGCTGCTCCCCCGCTTGTGTAAGGCATAGACAGTGGGAACGTCATGAAAGAGTCGGTATTGAGTGCAAAAGCCAGGTACTCGAACGGGAAAACAAAGGCGTCCCAACTCCAGGAGTGTGTCCCCAGGGGCCTGGCAGGAAATACGAGCCGTGAGCCCAGCGGCTGCGACCCTCAGTCCTCGCCATTTACCAGCCGCTCACCGCTGTCCTGCGCCACTG
The DNA here is from genome assembly GCA_004026665.1 of Murina feae. NCBI lineage: Eukaryota > Metazoa > Chordata > Mammalia > Chiroptera > Vespertilionidae > Murina > Murina feae. Next base: position 55,737 of record PVJC01005451.1, on the reverse strand, counting down.
GCACAGCTGCATGAAGAAGGGGGCAATTGGGCTGTTTTATCTGAACATGTTAGTAAGTTTCTAAGAAAGATCCTAATCTACAAAAGATAAGATAGCTGCAAAGTGGAGCCAGAATTAAATGTTTGAGCGATAGCCTTCTCTTCTCCTTGGGCTACATAAGTGCCGTTTCCAGGACAGTCAAATGCCCTGAAAAGTCAACAAGAAAGTAGCAAACAAAGGTTCTGCAGGAGGTGTTGGGTTCACACACATAGACACACATGCACACACATAAACACACACATGCACACAGAGAGAGACACACACAAAGACACACACACTGAGTTGCTGAACTGTTTAAAAGCTCTGCACAACCTGCCCACATTACCTATTACCGCAAAAAGAAAACATCAAGTGCTCCCTGAACAGACTTGCCCTTGAGAAACTGCTAAACTTTCAAATCCTGAGAAGTAAGCCTGAGTGGCAGGTGCGGGCAGTGATGCCGCCGCGCTCATTGCCAGCCCGCCTTTCCCGTTTCCCGGGGCGCCGTGAACTCCAGGTCTCAGGGAGAGAACAGATCCGGGAAAATTGAAAGTTAGGACCTCAGGCCGTTTCCATCAACCACTTTCTTCCCAATTTGCTCTCTGCAGCCGCCCCTTCAGTGGAGGGACAGCCTGCTCTCCCCAGGGCGGGCGCGGTGGGAACCCAGCAGAGCAAGGCCCTCCATGTGCAGGAGAGAGCTGCGCACCGACTCGCCTGACCTGGGAATACACCCAGCAGTCAGCAGGTCACCTCAACTTCTGCCTCGGATTCTTTCTGTTTAAAGACGAAATTCGCCCAACAGCCAGCGCTCCTGGGGCGGTCTGTCTTGAAAAAGGCCACCTCCCCACCGGTGAGACCAGAAGGAGGTCATCGCACGTTCAACATAATTCATCACCAATTACACTTTCTTACGTGCTTTCCCCTTAAGGTTTTCGGTGTCTTTAAAACCCAGCTACCTTTATGTGTCCAATGAGTTGCAGGGTAAAAACAAGCAAGAAGCGCTCTTGCTAAGAACTTCGAAGGCAGACTTTCAGTTTACGTAACTAACTCCCAGTTCGCTTGCCATCCCCGAGTCCCGTTCGGCAAGGACCCCCGGGAGGATGTCCTGCCCATCCCTGGCAGTGTCCTCCATTGCTCTGGTCCTTCCATGGCCACTGCAATCTTCACTTAGACTAAGCGTGCCTGCCTGACCCATAAAGACACGGAGGAGTCTGTCATTGTTCAGGACAACATGTTCATTCCGCGTAACATGGAAATCTCAGATGGGGATTACTTACATGTGTCTGCCCATTCAACCAAATATTTGGATTAAAGGTATTTTGTTGAATGAGCAGACACGTAAATAATTGGACTATGAGGCTTTCTGAACTATGGATTTATTTTTATTTTGGTTTTGTTTTTCCATCAACAAGCCTCAGCACCTTGCCTTTTCAGTCATAAACAACTCTGAAAATCTAGGAAGGGAATTGCAAGTCTCAAAATACCAAGCAACAAATAATTTTCCCTCCAGCCCTCCACCTGGAGCTCAGCGGTGGCCAAAGGGTGCTTCTGAAATAAACAACTGCCATTCAATTTTTTCAGGTTATAAAAGTATCACTTAACTTAGGATGGCTGGGAAAGAGCTACCTTGTATAGTGTATACATTTTTTAAAATAGAATGAGTGCCCAGCCAGTGTGGCTCGGTGGACTGAGCGTCAATCTATGAACCAAGAGAACTCCGGGTCAGGGCACGTGTCCAGGTTGCGGGCTCCATCCCCAGCAGCAGGCATGCAGGAGTCAGCCCACTGATTCATTGATTGATGATTCTCTCTCATCAGAGATGTTTCTATCTCCCGTTCCCTTCCTTTCTAAAATCAATAAAAAATATATTAAAAAAAAAAAAAAAAAAAAAAAGCTTGTGCATTGGCTTCCTGAGCTGCCACACTGCAGCCACAAGCTGGGTGGCTGAAACAGCAGAGATGTACCATCTCACAGCTCCGGAGGCTGGAAGACCAGGACCAGGGGTCTGCAGGGCCAGCCAAGGGCGCCAGGGAAGGGCGTCCCAGCTTTGGGTTGCTCCTGGCCTTGTGGTACCTTATCTCCAATCTGGGTCTATGTCTGGGTCTACCTCTGGGTTCACATGTTTCCTTTTAAAAGGACACGATATTGGATTGGGACCCATCCTAATAACCCATTTTCATCTGACTATCTGCAATAGTCCTACCTACATATCTCTATATATATAAAAGCCTAATATGCTAAGTGTCCAACCGTTCAACCAGTTGCTATGATGTGCACTGACCACCAGGGGCATTCACTCCAACTAGTAGGTTAGCTCACTGCTGGGGTCCGTGGATTGGGACTGGGCAAGATGGCCTGGATATGCCCTGAAGCCAGTCTCCTGTGGTCCCTCCCCAGCCTCTAAAATATTTCTTCTAATTAACTCATTTCAATGTGCATGAATCCGTGCACTGGGCCTCTGGTTTCCAAATGAAGTCCCAGTCCCAGGTACTGGGGCTTGGGACTTTGACTCTCATTTGGGGTGGGGGACACAATTCAACCCACAGGAGCCTGTCCCATGGACACAGGGGCTGGGGACTCTGGGCAGGAGGAAATGTGTGTAGCATGTGCAGAGCAGGGAAGAGGAGTTACAGGGCATGAGGGTCGGCAGGGAGGAAGGGATAGATCGCGAGGAGGACTCATGCCCTGTGAGGTTACTCCCATGCGTGCAGCACTAACCACAAAAGGACCCCTCGACCTGCAATGTTTAGAAGAGACAGACGGGGGCCAGGCTAGAGACACGGACTACCTGGGAGGTTCCTGAGACTTTCATTCAGGAACGGATGGTGCAAGAGCATGACTGCCCTTTTGGGGAGAAAAGGCCAGAGGACCAAGGAGAGGAACCAATAGATACTGCCTGCCCCCGCCACAGGCAACTGGCAGCGGATCCCTCCCGCACTCCTCACAGCAGCCCGACGCCCTTTACCACGCACTGGGACCCTCGAGTCAGCCTCGGATCACGTGCTCTGGAAGCAGCAGAGCCGCACGCGAACGTAGACAGGTCCGTCTTCCCGGAAAGCCGACACCCAGGCAGAATGCTCCCAGTTCAGGGGGGACAGGCAGTAATCAGGAGAATTCACAGTGAGGACAATTCAGAACAACCTATATGCTAAGTGAACTGCGGGGGGATGAACAGATGTCCTTCCACAGTGAAAAATGAGAAGCACAAGAAGCTAAGGAAAGCCACTACCTCCAGGGCAGGTGCAGGGGCCGAGCGAGCAAACCTAGGAATCCTCGCCACATACTTTCTATATTGCTTTGATTTTTTCGTCCACGTGAACATACTTCCTTTCCAAAAAGCAGCATAAAAGCATTTTGTTCCATGAAGCATCTTGTGGAGAAAGAGCAATTCGGGGTAGAATACAGGGGCGTGAAAGCTGGCTTCGACCGCGCGGTAAAAACCCGGTCTCAGGTCTGTTTACTCTACAGGCCTGGCTGGTCATCATCATCACCGGGCAGTTTATTTCATGTTGTTTACAGCAAAGAGCGAAGACTCCGCTGAGTCTAAAAACACAACTAAGCCGAGAAGGACGTAGGCAGATTTAAAATCGAGAGCCCCTGGCGTTGTTTTAACCGCTGAGCACCATGGGACATGAGAGCTATGCCTTTTCCCAGCCAGAGGGGAACCACATTCAGATGACCAGAAGGGAGGAGCTTAGGGCAGTTTTGCCAGAAATAACGCCTGGTTACAAATAAGATCCAACATTAACCATTTAAAACCTTGTTTAAGAGATATATATGCGGACCCTCGCCTCTTGCTCAGTGGTTAGAGCACCGGCCTGACTGAAGGGTCGTGGGTTCGATTCTGGATACGCCCTGAAGCCAATCTCCTGTGGTCCCTCCCTAGCCTCTAAAATATGCCTCAGCTGCAGGCTCCATCTCAGGCCCCGTCGGGGTGTGAGTGTGGGAAGACAGCCAATCAGTGTTTCTTTCTCTCTGTCTCTCCCCCTCCCTTCCACTCTCTCTCTTAAAAAAAAGGAAAAAATATCCTTTGCTGAGGATTAACAAAAAAAGAAAAAGAAACATACAGGGGGAAGGGAAGTAGAGTTAATATACGGCTATTTCTAGTCATTATTGGAAGCAAACATCGATTCACACAAGCCTTCCCGTTTCTCCGCTCCCCGTCTTGCCCTCTCCAAGCAGAGGCTGGCACAGCTTGGGGCTGAGCATGGGCACAACTCCTCGTGGCACCGTGGATGGGTCTGGGAGCACAGCTACCACCTTCCGTGAACACAGTGGTTCCCAGGAGAGCGGAGGGTGAGAGGACGGTGGCTCGGGGCATTCCATTGGGAAAGGGATCTGAAAATAAAATCCCACTTGAAAACGTGACGGACCTAGAGCACTTCTCCTAAGATACAGGGTCTGTTTTCGGTCCTGCCTCCGCCGTGCGTCCGTCTCCCAGGACAGGTCTGGAGACAGAACCTCCAAAGACACTGCCAAACAAGACTCAAAAAAAAACACAAGACTCCAAAATCTTTATTCATTAGATTGTTTTGCCCAATGAAAATTTTTCTTTATTGATTTTAGAGAGAGGAAGTGAGATGGATAGAGAAATAGAAACATCGATGAGAGAGAAACATCATCAGTCAGCCAATGGCCGACTCCCACATGCCCCACACTGGGGTTAAGCCCGGTGACCTCCTGGTTCATGGGCCAGCGCTGAACCACTGAGCCACACTGGCTGGGCTGGAAACCTTTTTATTGAGAATGGCTGCCAGAGAGTCATTTCCATTACTCTCCTACAGACTCAACCTGAACCTGCGTATTGCACTTCTCCACTTAGGTGTATGATTACAAGGTGTACCTTTAGATAAAATGATAGAGGAAGATACAGAAAAGCTTTTAAGAAGAAAAAAAACAACAAAACTGATTTTTTTTCAAAAAAAATGCTTTAAACTATAGTTTGGCAAACATTTTTGCTTCAAGTCAGACCTTTTGTGTCTGATGGGATTTTTCATAACACCCCTAGGCCAGAAGCAATACATAAGAATTCTGAAAGGTCCAAACATCTCAATAACAATTTATGCTCCAGCCACTCAATACGCATTCGGAAGGATAAGTCACATACGGGGGGAAATCTTGTGTTTTATTCTTAGCCACGTTTACTTACCATTGGAGGGTGTGGGCCTGTTGCTCACCCCACAGCCTTCTCAGACCCCAGAATCGGGTTGAACCCTGTCACGCTCACTTCCTGTGACACAGACTGTACACTGGCTTTAGATCACCATGACCGCCGACACCAGCCTCACCAAGACATGACCTCACCCAAAGCGATGCCGTTGCCATCACCTGGTCATTATGTAACAGGGAAGGAGTCCAGGGAAGACTAGATAATCACAGGCTTTGCCAGAAAGCTGCAATTCACACCGTCCCAGGCTGTTCCCCGCTGAGAGCGGGGAGGGCCTGGACAAAGGCAACGTAGACGCATGCCCAGTAAGACGAGGGTGCCGTGGAAGGTGCTTGTCAGTCACACCTGGGGAAAAGTCAATGGCCAGAACAGGCGTGGCCGCCACAAGTGCACAAAACCTGAATAAATTCTTGGACTAACGAGCCTGTCTCTCTCTCCCTGGCCTTCAGGGTTCACACGCTCTGCATTCACCCACATGGCCCACAGCCATGGGGACCCACACAATGGACTAATGGGTTGTGACCAACCTGATGCTACATAGGACCCAGAACCACCACGGAAGGGACACTCTGGCCACTGGCCCTGCTTTGGGCTCTGCTGGCCCCCAGCGGCACCCTATTCAGGACGGGGTTAAGGGGTCTGGGACTTTGCAACCTGAGAAACAGAATTCCACACCAATAAAAACCACTCACTCTCCTGTGCGAGTCTTAGAAAATTCATTTTCTCAAGATAGCACAAGAGCCACGCACTCCCACTGCTGTCTGGGAAACTGAAACCACCGATTTGTCCAGCAACAAAAGGGCACAAAGTGTGGCCAGATGCGGAAACTGTGCACGCACCTCCCTTAAATACCTCACGTTCCCCGCAGCGCACCTGTGAGCACCCTCCAGCACCGTCCTCCCTGCACGTGGAACAAAGATCAGAAGCCCTGGGTGCTCCCTGTCACCTCGGTGAGTTCTGCATTAGCCAGTCGTTGGTAACGCTTAGAAGATTCCATCATTATAAACTAAGCAAAGCTTGAATCCAATCAGCACGCCTTCCAGCACAGGAAACGAGGCTTTCTTTCCTTTTTTCTTTTTAATTTCAGAGAGAGGAAGGGAGAGGGACACAGAAACATCAGTGATGAAGGAGAACCACTGATGGGCTGCCTCTTGCACGCCCCCTGCTGGGGATGGAGCCCTGACCAGGAATCATGACCCTTAATTCACTGATCGATGCTACAGCCACCCTCCTCCATCACCGGCGTCTGTGGGCGAGACCCACCATCTCTCTTCACTGAAACCCGTGTTCCTCGGTGGGGTCATCCACACAGGTGACACGTCTGAATTCCTAGCCAGTGGACACAGCGAAATGACCAACTGAAACCTGGCACTCGGCCCACACACAGCAGGTGCTTGACACACGAGTAGAATAGCTAAGTGGGAAATGCTGAAACGGGCCACTCTTGTTAAACCGACTCTGGCATCGAGTAGACAGTCACCAAAAACAACGACACCTTTTAAACTCGTGCGGCCATTGGTTACGTTGCATTTCTGCAGCTGCTGGCAGGTCTAGCTACAATGAGATCCGAACGTAAGGCCTAATGACTGGGCCCCTCGCTGTAGCCACGCAAGGCGGGTGGGCGAAGTGAAATTATGTTGGTTTCAGTTTTTGAATCACAGTGAGACCGAGACAGACCCAATTCTTAACGCTAATAAAACACATTCCCAAATTCACTCTCTCTGAACACTGTTTTATATATCTTCCTCCAATTTACTCACTCAGGCATCTTGGCATTCCATATGCACTCGAACAAGAATTTCTCTTAGATTACATACAAATGTAAATCTAAACAGAGCACGGGGGGGGGGGGGAGCATTTCTCTGAAATTCATCACAATTCCTACAAGGACTTTCCAAATCTTTCCTCATTTCAAAAGAGAAAAAGTTCCCGCCCAGTTTATGTAAAACAGGTACTTATTTATCATTTGTAGTTACTCAGAGAAAAGGATAGCGTCGCCCCACCACCTGGTGGACGTTGAGGGTATTGCTGCTTCCGAGCTTAAAGTGTATTAAGGATGAGAAGGTCAAGAACGTGAATGCTGGTTGCTCAGGCTTCGCCCACCCCCTCCAGCTCTTTGGCCCCTTCGTCCACATCTTCGAGTCTTACCCACTCCTCAAAGCACCGTTTAAACGTCCCATTCCCGTCCTCTCAAATGACGAGGAACAGCCAGAGAGATGGGGTCTGTTCTGCACGCCCGTGCCACCCGGCGCCTCTGTGTTCTGTTGGCATCACACAGTCGGGCCTCCCCCATGGGCTGGATTCTCACCTTCAGTGGCGCACGCACTGGGGCGGCCCGACCCGCTCTAGGGGACAGCTTAGCACTCAGGAAGTTTGCAAGCCAGTTAGTTATTAAACTGTTTGCAGACGGAAATCAGCCGTGATAGGCACATTTACACAATGATATCAGGAAACACTACAAACCAAGACACTTTAAAAAAAAATGATCAGCTTTAACTTCTCCACATCTCATTTTCTCTGCATGGAACACACAGTGAGGACAGGTGAGCCAGGGTCAGGATGTCGTAAGGATTAAACAAAACCCACAGGAAGGCTTTGCTTTGGCCAGTGTCGGCATGTAGTATGTGCTCACTCAACAGCCTAACTACTCCCATACTCCATCCCAGGGCCCTGCAAGTAGCAAGTCCTCAACACATACTCAGCTGTGAAATGACAAAAAGTTAGGATGAGAAATTGTAAGATACGGTAACACTGATAGTCCCAGGTTAACCATGGGACGAACCATCACCAGGATGTAAACTCTTTACCTGTAATCATCCCAGACATTTTCTTTCCCTCTTCCTGCTCTAAATCTCTCTCCCTCCTCCCTCCCTCTCTCTCTCTCTCTCCCCCCCCCACTTCTCTTCCTCTGTCCCTCTCTCTCCCTCTTTCTCCCTCTCCTCTCTCCTCTCTCCTCTCTCCTTCCTCCTCTCTCCTCTCTCCTCTCTTCCCTCTCCTCTCCTCGCCCCCCCCTCTGGATATACAGGTATCCCAGAAATATGTATACTTTTTAAAAATATTAATTTTATAATTACTAATTCCAGTTGGTTACAGCTGAAAAGGAAAAAGCCCTAATTGTGCTATCAGCTGTAAAGTGTGTACACTTGGGGGGACCCTGTGTACATCGGAGAGGGAGAGAGGTGATAGACATAGATGCACACAGATACAGACCCTGCCCCCTTCCGCATGTCCTCCATTCCGACTCGCTCCACAGAGCCCTCCCCCTCTTCCTTTCCCTCCGTTTCATGATGCAATATTAATCATGGACGCCTCATTTTGTTCCAGAAAAGGTTCCTGGTGAATAATAGATAACTTGGCTTCATGCTGAGCGAGCGAGCACTTTATATTTCTACTAGGGATGAAAATGAAGTCGCTTTACCACCACTCACATTGATCCTCTGCTCTTGTGATTGGCCCTTGGCAAAAAATGGGTTCTTTGTATCGACCGACGGAGAAAGATGAAAATAAGTTTCCAAGCACAAAGTTGAACACTGAGTTCCCGTGAATTCCAGACACTTTCTAAAAAGGGGAGCAAGAAATGTCGTTGTCCTTCAAGGTTGACTTTGCCCTCAAACCCCTGCCCCTCCCCCATACCAAGGACGTAAGGCTGTTTCCCACAACCTCTGTTTAAGGATCTGCCTCGGCTTCATTTGCCAAGAAAAACAAAACCGAAAGGGAAAACAACTCAATAGCTGCAAAAGCAGACTTAGAATATGATTTGCTTTAAATTGTTTTGAATAAAACTCCAATTGCTCAAATGTAAACGTATTCATCAAAAAATAAGCTCTTCCTTCCTTAGCCATTATTAACACAGATATTTTCATGGAATAAAAATAGCAAAATGTTGGATTAGTAGTATCACTAGGATATTACAATTCCGCCCAGGCCCACTTAGGATTTAAAAGCACACGTAGGCTGAAACCAACAGCATGAACACATGGTGCTACTCAGCCGCCAGTCACTCTGGATTGATCTCGGTCTACACAGCACCCTTATCCGAGAAATAAGTGGGTGGGTCAGAAGGTAAAACTCTAACTGGCCCTGGACAGTGTTTCTCGGTGGTGGGAGCGTCAGTCTGCACACCGAATGGTCACTGGTTTGATTCCCAGTCAAGGGAATGTCCTGGGTTGGTCCCCTCCCCTGGTTGGGGCACCTGTGGGAGGCAACCAGTTGATGTGTCTCCCTCACATCAATGTTTCTCTCCCCCGCCCCCTCCCTTCCACTCTCTCTAAAAATCAATGGAAAATAGCCTTGGATGAGGATCCACAAACAAAAGCCTAACTTCCCTGCAGGCACACATTTGAGTCCCCTCCTGGTTTGTTTCCAAGGACACTGTCAACTAAACGATGCTTTCTCCCACCACCGTCAGGCCAACGGGCTATCCTTGCATTTTCCCTTTGTGTTTGACAGCCAGACCCAGAGCAGAGGGCCAGACTCGGAGCCAGAGCAAAGGAGAAATGGTGGCCTCACCTGACCAGGCACTGCCAGACAGTGGAGACACGAGTGCCAGCAACAAACACCTCCAGAATCTGGGGTCTCGGAGCACATGCAGAGCTTCCAGCCTCATTTACCAAATAACAAACACCCACTTAATTTCCCATTCGTCAAACTGCATTTCGGGGAACACGTAATTAATTGCTGAGGGGATGAGAAAACTCACGGCTTCATCTTGGCGAGAAGTGGTTTCCTGTGCATCGGCCCGCCACGTCCAAGTTCTGCAACAAAGTAAATCAAGGTCAAGGCTCGCCTAGCGGAGCCCACGGGTCAACCCTGAACCTGAGGTTTAACCTTCCCCGGGGCGGAAACTTTGCTCAAGCAAAGAGGCCTGAACACTGTTCACTTCAAAACCCTGCGAGTTAAAATGGCCAGGGCGAGGCTGAAGGAAAGGCGAGGCGAGACTTCCCGCGCACTGGTTCCCAGAGCTTGTGCACTAGGCTAACGGCGCGTGCTTGAAGGGGTTGTTGCAAAGATTAAGAAATCAATGTGCTGTTCAGTATAGGGTCTAAAAGTGTGCTGCCCAAAACAGTAGCCACTAATGATATATGGCGATTTAAATTAAATTTAAATAAATTAACATTTAAAAATCAGTTCTCCCGTCATACTAGCCATATTCCAAGGAATCAATAGTCGCATGTGCCTGGCGGCCAGCATGCTGAACAGCTTGGAGACAGAACATTCTCATTAGCATGGAGATTTGGGGACATTGCTGGAGGATGTCAAAGTGCTCAGTACACGTCCAGTGGCATTTTCTTTCCCGCCTCCTCACCTGTTCCGCCAAGTGCGGGCTGCCCCAGGCTCTCCTTATCAGGAAGGGAAGCAATATGGTAAAACAGGTGCGTTTCCACTTTTTTCACCACCAGGAATGCTGGGGTTCTGAAAGATCTCCGGGGAGAAAGCAACCTACACAAGGGGAGGAGTTCTATGGATGGGGGGTCAGGCGCTGCAGGCAGACACGGGAAGATCTCCTTGGACTGCGGTCTCCACTCTACTCCTCAGCGCTCACCAAAAGAGGCACCTGCCCACAGCAAGGTGTGGACTTCAGCACATTAATACTTACGAGAAGATGAAAAACAAAAGGGCCTTTTCCTCTGTATTTCATACCAAATTTTCCTGGTGGAAACATCTAAAAATAAGTAGAAATCGCTAATGTCTGTCCAGCTATTTAACCAAGTTAGTCTTGGGCACTTGAGTAGAATTCTGCGCATTAGTCTTTTGATTTTGGTTTTACTTGGATTTCCTTTTGTTTGGTTGTTCCATTTTCTTTCCCCTTCCAAATACTTGATTGGGAGCTACCAGAGTGAAAATGCCAACAGGGGTCTAGAAAGTTGCAAGAACGCAGAACTCTAAGAGGCTGAAATTTCACATGATCCCTAAGAATTCCAGTCTCAGATCATAGCTAGGGATACCTGGTGAAATTATTCTGCAGACACCCTCCTAGACCTGGGTTTGTTTATGTATATTTCAGAGAGGAAGGGAGAGGAAGATAGAAACTCCAATGATGAGAGAGAACAACTGATTGGCTGTCTCCTACGCACCCGTGACTAGGGATCAAATCTGCAACCTATGCATGTGCCCTGACTGGGAATTAAACCTGTGATCTCCTGGTTCAAGGGCTGACGCTCAACCACTGAGCAACACCGGCCGGCCACAGGCCAGGTTTAAATTTTCTGAAACAATATTTCTCTGGCACAAGACATTTGTGGTCCTAAACTTCAAAGGATACACACCTTTGCTTTCAAAACTTGAAGTGGAAGAGGCTATCCTATGTGCCTTATTATAAATGAGAAGGAATCTAGTACTTTTTAAAAATCATGAAGTGCTGTTCATAGGTGCTAGGTAGCCTTATTGCTAACAGGCAATGCTACTTTCCCAAGTGGAAATGACAATGTGTGGAAGACTGCCTTTCAAGGTGGAGTTGCAAACAGAGCAAGTCTGTTTCCATCGCCTTGGCAACAGTATTTGGTAATAAACTTGATCATATGTTGTTGATGAGTGGAATTAATTCCTTGCTGGTGGCATTTCAGGTGAAGAAAATACATAATTCTCTTCTGTCATCTCTTCGCCTATTACCAACAATCCCCCTTTGATTGCACACCATTAGGAGTTATTCTATGACCATCAATCCTGAATATTTACTTGACAACTAAAGCACTTACACTAACAATATTCTGAATGAGATTAAATCTTGACGCTTCTGTGTTCATATGAACAAGGAAAATTATGGATCTCACTAAATCACAATGCAATGATAAAAACATAGGACCAGATGCAAGCTTTTTATTCTGCTGAAAACATATTTAGTAGCAGTTGTTAAACACAAGAACATAAACTACTATTTCTGGAAAGTGTAAGGAATTCAGAACCATAATTTTGTAAAATACAACTCCCACATTATTTTAATCAATTGCTACTTTTTTGTTATTGTAAAATGATCCACATGTCCAACACTTTGACATAAAATTTCAGCTACTAAAAAGACATTTTTCCTGTTCAATTTACTTTATATTTTGCTACCTTTTTACAATATCAGGCACATATCATGTGCAATATAACTATTACTTATTACTACATCATCCTTTCCACTAAGTAGGAATTTCGTATTTTTACTACCTTTTGATAAAAATTTATTTTCATATTATTTTTGGGAAGCATTCTTTACTGAAGACACATCAGAAAGGCAAAGTGCTAAAAAAAATTACCAACTTTTAAAAATCAAGCCCTGACCAGTCTGACTCAGTGGATAGAGCGTCAGCCTGCGGACTGAAGGGTCCCGGGTTCGATTCGAGTCAAGGGCATGTACCTTGGTTTGGGGCACATCCCCAGTGGAGGTGTGCAGGAGGCAGCTGATCGATGTTTCTCTCCCATGGATGTTTCTAACTCTCTATCCTTCTCCCTTCCTCTCTGTAAAAAACGTATTTTTAAAAAAATCATAAAACTTACCAACCTTAAAGGTTTTCTATTATTTGTTGTGCGTGTGGCTTAAAACAGAAGGCGAGCTTGACCTCACAAGCCACTTGTGACAGGAGAGGGGAAAACACTACATCTCCCATGAGGCATTGGGGTTGCGGGACCGCGACTCCCAGCATGCCCTGTGAGGTTCGCGCTCATTTAGGCCCAGGCCCTTCCAGACCCAGCGAAGCAGCTTTGCCTGATGGCAGCGTCTGAAGAGCCGGAGGCCCCCACGGAGCCCCTGGACATCGCCTGCGGCCTGGAGAACTTGCCTGTGAGCGTGTGGCCGCCGGGGGCGAGGCCAGGACCTTTCCAAGTAAGGGCGGGGGTTTGGCCTCAGAGTCGCGCGCCGGGCCATGCCCTCCCTTAGTGGGCGGAGCCTGACGGCCTGGGGCGCTGCGCGCGCAGCCACTGGGGCGGGGCCTGCGCCCTATAGGTAGGGGGCGGGACTAGACAGAGGCCCGTGGCGCGCGCAGCCCCTGTGGTCCTAGTTGTGGGGATGATTCCTCAAACTACCTGGGCAGTTAAAACCAAACATTGTGGAATGCCTGGTCCGAAACACTGATAGATGTTTTCTTTATTCAACAAATAATTGAGTGTCTCTAATGTGCCAGGCGCCCTGTTAAAAGTTAGGCAAAGAAGATAAAATGGTGACAACACACCATTCCTGCCCTTGCATTGACAAGAGCAGAGAGAAAGCACTTGGTTGTATAAAGGGGAGGCGGGAGGGAGCCTGTGATTGATCCTGACACCTGTAGTTGGTGGGCATGAACGAAAATCAGGAGACAGACTCAGTCCCGAGTCCCAGCTGGCTGGCTAGGTACCACTGGGTAGAGTTAGAGCTGCAGAACGAAGAGCACTCCCTGCAGGCGGTCAGTCTTAAAGAAGATAAAGCCGACCTGAGATATGTAAATGAAAAGCCCAGAAGTGCCTTCAGCTAGTTTGCTCCCCAATATTCATGGAGCACAAAAGGCCATCTTATAAAAAGTCAGAACAGCCCCACGCCCTGCCTTCTCAGGCACATGCACACACAGGGGTTAAGGCTTGAGTAACTCAGGTTAAAATAACTTTGTGTCTAGTTAAGCTTTGGGGTACTGTGGTGAAGAGGCAAAAAGGAACATTCCAATGCTCCGTTTGCAAACAAGCATATTGACACCCAAAGAGAAAAAAATTTTTGATTTTCTTGAACTAAGAGTTGGATCTAGCTATTTTTCTGGCTGAAACCTTTTTAAGATCTCAACTTGCCCTTGAAAAGAATTATCTGGCTCACAGTTTCCTAAGAAGCGAAAACAAACTCGTGGGGCTAGAGGCCAAGTGCTAAGATTCTTGTAGCTGCTGTTTCGAAACAACCAAAAAAGGAATGAAGATTTTCATGGCACTCCCTCAGCATTCAGAACCAAGGCCCGAGTTTTAAGCCCCGAAAACTGTGCAGCGTCCTACTTCATTTTCCGGGGCTTCGATACAGAAGAGGACTCAAAAAAGTCAGCCCTCTGATCATAAGTCGGTGCTACGGATAGGAGCCGGACCCCTCGCCGAGCCGCACCCAAACCTCAGGACCGGCCTCAACGTGAGAGCAGGTGTTGGAGAGACAGGACCACGGTCAGGACGAGCGCACCCTCCTCGGTGCCACGTGGATCCCAGCTTCGGCTGCTAAGCAGGCCTGGTTCAGAGAAGGGAGACGATGCGCCTGAGAACAGCCAGGGAGAAGTGTTTGTCCTTCAGTATTCTGCCTCCCGTCTCCATTTTGGCTTCTTCAGTGACCATGGTTTATAAGAAATTTTCTCTGAGTTTATTGTCAAAAAAACTAACAAACTTGGACCTCTCACCTTAGCTCGTTTGGCTCAGTGGATAGGGCATCAGCCCATGGACTGAAGAGTTCGATTCTGGTCATGTACCTTGATTTTTAGAGAGTGGGAGGGAGGAGAGACAGAAAAACATGGATGTGAGAGAGATGCATCGATTGGTTGCCTCCTGCACCCTGACCAGGGTCCGGGAACCTGCAACCAAGGTATGTGCCCTTGACAGAATCGAACCCAGGACCCTTCAGTCTGCAGGTGTCGGAGGCTTTATCCATTGAGCCATACTGGCTAGGGCCCCAATCTTATTTTTTAAATTGGAGAGTGATGGTTTCAGACATACTTTAACATGCTGTGTTGTTAGTCTCTTTGTTCCACTATATGTGTAGGAATGAGAAGTAGCTCTGTCCCCAGCTGCCTGTGTGGCTATGAAGGTGTGACCTCCTGCTGACTGCCCTGTCTGGTTTTGCAGTACAGTCCTGACCACGTGGCCGGGCCCGGAGCCGACCAGGACCCCTCCGAGGTCACCTTCCCCGGGTGCACCTGCCTCGCCCTCCCCTGCGTGCCTGGCACCTGCTCCTGTCTCCGGCAAGGGGAGAACTACGATGAGGATGCTCGCCTCCGGGACCTGGGGTCAGCAGCAAGGTGCGCCTGGCCCGTCTTCGAGTGCAATGCCCTGTGCCCATGCCCGGGACACTGCGGGAACCGCGTGGTCCAGCGGGGCCTGCAGCGCCCCCTGCAGGTGTTCAGGACGGAGGGCAAGGGCTGGGGGCTGCGCACCCTGGCATTCATCCCCAGAGGCCGGTTCGTCTGCGAGTACGCCGGGGAGGTCCTGGGAGTCTCCGAAGCGCAGAGGAGAACTCAGCGACAGACGGAGCACGACTCCAACTACATCATCGCTGTCCGCGAGCACGTGGCCGGCGGGCGGGTGATGGAAACGTTCGTGGACCCCGCGCGGGTGGGCAACGTGGGGAGGTTCCTGAACCACTCCTGTGAGCCCAACCTGCTCATGGTGCCGGTGCGCGTGGACTCCATGGTGCCCAGGCTGGCGCTCTTCGCAGCCAAAGACATCTCGCCCGGGGAGGAGCTCTCTTACGACTATTCGGGCAGGTTTCTCAACCGCTCAGACGGGGGAGACGAAGGCAGGCCGGGCGGCGGGAGGCCGAGAAAACCCTGTCGTTGCGGTTCCGAGTCCTGCGCCGCTTTCCTGCCCTATGACGCGTCCCTGTACCGCAGCCCCGAAAGGCCAGCCCCGGTGCAGGAAGGGGATGTGTAGGGGTGGGGACACGCGGGCCTTTCCCCTCCTGGGGGCCCCCCGGGAAGCTGGGCACCCGGGAGGGAGGCCGGCCGGCCGGCGAGTGTCCCTCCGGACTGCGGCAGGTCGCGGTTCCTGCTCCCGGCTGTTTTCAGTTGGACCCATGGCTTCCCCTAAACACGGCGTTTTCCTCGTTGGTTCTCGATAAGGAGACGTAAGCAAAGCTGGCGAGTCCTTACGGAGCCCGCCCTCCCGCCCCCTGCTCCTTGCAGCTGGGACGGCGCGTGAGGCGGGAGCGCAGCGCCCACCTGCACCCCTGGAGCCGGGCGCCGTCTGCCCTCTGGCTTTGGGGTGAGCGGGCGCCCCTCCCGCGTCACTCTGGAACCCCAGGCCTGCAGCGCTGGACCTGCGTGGACTGCAGCTGACGGTGGTTGCGTTTGCCTCCGCCTGCGGCACCTCGGGAGCGCGGCGTGTGGTCACCTGCCGACACCCGAGCTCCCACCCACGGGAGAACCGCAGCCGGGACAGCGACCCGCGCGGATATGACCCGAAGTCGGAAAAGGAGAGCAATGGTGAGGTTCGCTCCCCTCCGAAGCTTCTGGAGAAGCTGCAACACCAACAGCCTCGCCGCGTCCCGCGGGGTAACCTGAGCACACAGCCCGCCACCGCCTCGGGGAACGCGTGCATTTCCACCCGAACTTCCCGGGGCGCCGCCCGGGCCTGCAGGGCCCAGTGTCCACCTGGGAGCCAGGAGGTCCTGGTTCGGCTCCAGGTCAGGGCACAGGCCGGGTTGGGGCTCCGTCCCTGGTGGGGGGCGTGGAGGAGGCAGCCGATCCATGCTGCGCTCACATCGCTACTTCCCTCTCTCTCTAAAAATCTATTTCTTAAAAATCTGTCCTGGAAAAAAATGCTAGCGGAAGAGCATCTCTAAGTTCCTTTGTTACAGCAAGAATGTTGCACAAGTGTTACGCATGGAGGTTCCTCAGCTGCTTTGAGAGCTAAAGCACGTAGGCCAGGTCTGCAGTGTCAACCGAGCTCCTCCGCCACCTCCACCTTCTCCTGAGGAACCCAGGGACGGGCTGACGGGCACCGCAGGGCAGTTTCTCCCCGGGGAGCACAGGTTCCCCGCCCCTCCGCACCCGCCCTTCCGCCCCCCAAACCCGCAGGACGCTTTTAGAAAACGTTCCCGCCACATGCGCCGGCAAAGCCGCGAGGAGCGCCTGGCCGCTCGGGGGCGCCGCCACAGCATTTCGGGGAGAGGAGGAGGGAGCGTCCCGCCGCCGAGGCCGACCGGGCGGGCTTCCCCCGCGGCCCAGCGGGCACCCCGAGGATGAAGGTTGCAGCCACCGATGGCGCTCCAGGAGGGACCACCGCACGGAGCACTTGCCAGCGTCCCGGAGCCAGACCTGCATCGACGGCAGCGGCCCTTGCCCGGCTTCCCCGCAAGGCCGGTGCCCAGCCGCAGCCTCCTTTCCCACACCCCGGGCCTCGCCTCACGGGGGTCCCCCCACCGGCGTGCCCCCCGCCCCGGCGGGCACTGGACGCTGTCCGTTCTCCCCGCCGCGTCCTCTCCGTGGCCGGAGCCAGGCGCCCAGGGGCGGGCAGGGCCGTGCCCTCCGTGCTTTCCCCATGTGCCCAGCCTCCCCACCGCGCCCTGAAGACCCACTTCTTCCTGAAGACCTGGTCCTAGTGCCGAGCGGGGGAGGCCTTGGGGGGAAAGTGGGGGGGAGGCTGCCTGTGGAAAGGCTGCAACCCGCGTGCCCGGGGCAGCTCAGCACCGCCCGCAATGCCCAGGGCCCATCCCCCCTCCCAAAGGCGCATGGACGTACAGCGGGTCCGAGTTACACGCAGAGCCACCTCCCCGCCAGTTCAGCCCGCCTGCCTCCACTCTGCCTTTTCTGCAAGTTTTGCCACTTAATTTTCAAAACCCAGAGGGCGAGGGTTCAGTAACTCACCGAAGTCCCTGAGTGGTCACCTGAGCACGCTAGACTAGGCACGTGAACCAGGGGCGGGGCCACGTGCATGCGAGAATGGCACGTGATGAGGGGCGAGGCCACTTGAGCTTGCGAAAGTGGTCACGTGATGAGGAGGCGGGGCCACGTGAGCATGCGAGAGTGGGCAGTGAACAAAGGGGGAGGGCCACGTGCGCGTGTGAGAGTAGGCACGTGATAAGGGGCAGGGCCACGTGAGTGTGTGAGAACGGGCACCTGATGCGAGGGGGCGGGGCCATAGGATGCGAGGGCGAGCTCAGTGAAGAAAGGGCGGGGCCACGTGAGCACCCGAGAGTGGGCCGTGAACAAAGGGGCCTGGTCACCAAGTGACACCCGCTGGTGAACCCAGGTATCTCCCCAGTCTGAGGATGAGCTGCAGACCAGAAGGTCTAAGCGGAAGTGTGGGATATGCGGGAGCATGGGAACGTATTACACGCGGTTCAGCCTCCTGGGGCGGGAGGCCCAGCAGTGGGCTGCCCCCAAGCCTGTGCCCAGGCTGGGATGTCCTTGCCCCAAGTCCGCTCTGTGTCTGCATGTGTCGCCATCTGATTGGCCCCTCAGTGTCCGCGGCAGCCTCGGACCTGACCTTTCTCTGCTCCGGTGCCTCCCGCTCTGGTGCCGACGGGCCCTCCCTTGGTTCCCGGGCCTCCGGCTTTGAGCCCAGAAACACATGACTGCTCCTGCTCGGTGGGTTTCTGCGACGGGGCTGCTCACACCGCCATGTCCGCCTCTGCCTTCCTTTCCCCCCTGGACCCCTGCCCAGCCGGCCTGCGTGTCAAGTTCACCCCCTCACAAGGGGGCGGGGCCCTGTGCACGCGCGGGTGGTCACGGGAGGAGAGAGGACCCGGAAGCTGGAGAGGCGGGAAGGACCCTCCCTCGGAGGGAGCGCAGCCCGGAGTCTAGGCCCAGGCGCTCCGGTGTCAGATTCTGGCCCAGAGCGGGGACAGCCATGTTCCTGTTGGCCGAGGCCAGTCTGCAGCCATCGGAGCAGCAGCCCGGGGAACAGACCGCTTCTTTTGGGGCTTTGCCTCTTCTTTCGGGGCTTTGCTTCTTCTTTCGGGGCTTTGACTGGTTCTGGAACAGCAGAGCCCTGTGCCCAGCAGGGGGACCCCCAGACCCTTCGCTGCGTCAGTGCTGTCTGTACCTCGGCCCTGCCTTCCGCTCCCCCGGGGCTCCTAGGCAGTGATGGTGCTGTGGGCACCAGGCACCAGGCAGGCTGCTTGGTGGGCAGTGCGGGCCACATGCCCAGGCACTACCCCCGCCCTGCACACCCCGCCCCTCCACCCTCTCCGCCATGGGTCCAGCCTGGGCCTGGCTTCCTGGAGCACCCGGGTTGACAGGAGTCCACAGCTGGGTTGTCATGCCCATATTCCAGATGCCAAAACTGAGGCTCAGACGGGGAACCAAGGTCCCACAGACCACCTCTCCCTCAACTCAGCCCAGCTCACTCGGCTCCCTCAGGAGCCACCTGGTTGCCTTGGTGTCGGAGGAGCAGGAGAGTCCTGAGAAGCAACCCAAAAATGCACAGCAGCTGGCTCCGCCTTCCCACTCCCTCTCGGCCTCCCTTCCTGCAGCTAGGCGGGGCCTCTTCCTGGCCAGGCAGCCGGGAGCAGAGGTCAAGGAGGCAGAGGGTCCAGGGGCTAAATTGTAGCTCGTGAATCCTCTTTTCTGCTCGCCCAGAGACCCCCTTAATTCTGAGGTGAGCACCTGGCAGGGTGTCCCTGCAGCATGTGGAGGAACGAGCACAGGGCTCGGACCCTAGAGGCTGTACAAGTCCTGGCCACCATGGCGCAGACTGTGCCCGGAGGGACCTCTGAGCTGCCATCTCTGCCTCTATAAACTGTCACAGTTCCCTCTCCGGGGGTTGGGATGCGCAGATGGGGGCATCAACGTGGAGAAGACGGGAAGGCGCTGCTACAGAAATGAAAACTGTCAGCACCCATGTTGGTGAGGGCAGTGGAGTCAGAACCTGTCCTTCACTCTGAGCCACGAACAGCAATGTGCACACATGTTCACACCACACGTGCACACAATGGTGGAGAAACGGGCGGTGCAGCTGCAGGAAGGACTATTACTCGGCCTTGAAAATGAGGGACATCCTGAATGTGCCACAACCTGGAGGAGCCTTGAAGATGTGCTAAGTGGGAGAAGCCAGTCACAGACTGTGGGTTCCCTGTGCTGAGGCACCTGGAGAGGTCAAGGTCAGAGAGGAAGAGGATGCTGGGAGCCAGGGGCTGCGGGAGGGGAAGGGGAGCAGTGTTTCCTGGGACCGTTTCCATCTGAGAAGACAAAAAGGTTCTGGAAGTGGAGGATGGTGATGATTGCACAACGATTTGAACTTGTGTATGAACTGCACCCTTAGAAATGGTTACACTGTAAATGTTGTTACTTGTATTTTACCACAATTACAACTGTTTTACTATCTCTCTCTCGGTCTTTTCACTGTTCTGGTGAGAACAGAATGCATTTGCATGTGCAAACTACAGAACACACATTCTGGGATCTTGGTGAGACCTCATGTGAGCTCAAAGCTTTGCGTTTAAAACTGGTGTCACACAATATGATGATGAATAATAACATGCAAAATTTGTATTATTTTATTAGTATTAATTTTATTAGTATGTATTCAGAAGAGCAATGATGTACATTTTTATTTTTTACTTAAAAACCACATTAGCCTAGCCCTAACTGGTTTGGCTCAGTGGATAGAGCGTTGGCCTGCGTATTGAGGGGTCCCGGGTTCGATTCCGGTCAAGGGCATGTACCTTGGTTGCGGGCACATCCCCAGTGGGGGTGTGCAGGAGGCAGCTGATCGATGTTTCTAACTCTCTATACCTCTCCCTTCCTCTCTGTAAAATATTAATAAAATTTAAAAAACAAACAAACAAAAAACACACACACATTACCCTGGCCTGTGTGGCTCAGTAATTGAGTGTCGACCTAGGAACCAGGTCAGCTTCTTTCCTAGTCAGGGCACAGGCCTGGGTTGCTGGCTCGATCCCCAGTGTGGGGTGTGCAGGAGGCAGCAAATGATGATTCTCTCTCATCATTGATCTGTGTCTGAAATAAATAAAAATATTTTTAAAAAACACATTAAATAGCAAATTAAAAACACCAGGACGAGTCAGAAGGAAGGAAAGGGCTGGGACGAGACCCGGAGATCAGGTGCGCCCAGGGTGGCAGGAGGACTCAGCCGGGTCCTTGCCCTTCCCGTGACGTCCCGCACAGCAGACCCTAGTGGCCTCTGCAGTTACGGGTTCACGCACTCATTCACCCTGCCCTGCACCAGCCTGGGACAGGACGCAGGAGACCGAGGTCAGACAGGGCCAGGGAGGGCATTGCAGGAGACGACAGCTTGTCTGTGGCATGACCAGGGCTGCACGTCACCAGCATGGGCAGTGCGAGGTCCACAGAACAAAGACAACTCCCTCAGGCTCCACCTCCCCACAACCGGAGCCCTGGCGCCCGGCCCTTCCCTCCGGGAGGTGTGGCACCCCCTGCAGGCAGCCGGAGGAAAGGGGCCGGGCCCGCGCCACTTCACAAAGTCTTTCTGCCTGTTTGTCTCTTCAGGTGTCTCTGCAACCTGTCTGCAAGGTAATACAGCAACATGGCCACAGTGACACATGCCCAGAGGGCCCCAAAGCCTCCCGGGTTCGTGAAAACGGGGACCACACACATCAGCGCAGAGACCGTCCCGGTTCCCAGTCCAGCTCTGCCTCATCCTGACTGTGAAATGGGAAGGATGTGCTGGGCGGCAGGGACGGCTCTGCCTTCTGCAGTAACAGGAACTGGCCAGCAGAGGGCGCCCGCCTCAGCCGCCTCCCCAGGCAGGCACTGGGCTGGGCAGAAACGACACCTGTTCCCCTTCAGCAGGGCCAGTGGGGGGTGACAGAGGGCTCTGGGGCCAGGTGGGCATTCAGCTGCCCTAGGAGGCCTGCTCCGTCTGTCATTCTGTAGAGGGGGCCCTCTGGGGGCCTCACTGCGCAGGCGAGCCCTCCAGGAGCCGGATGTCAACACAGACTCGGTGCTCGTGACTTTGTGGGGGGAATGCCCATCTGGTGTCTGCACCCCTCTGTCTAAAGGGTCAACCCACCTGCCACTTCAAAACAGCAACCCCGAAGGGCCCCTCCTCACAAGCACGAAGCACACACAGGTGACCCTCTTGTTAGCACCACCTGACTAGGACGCTTCTCTCTCTTCCCTGGTCCCTGGCGTTTTGAAGTCCGCCCCTCCCCTCCCTCTACCCCCCGCCACGCCCCAGTTGGAGCTGCTCAGGTTTCTCCACAAGGAGGGGGCCAAGGGACCTGTTGGAAACGTTGCTGATCAGTCTCCCATTTCCTCCTGGGGAGCTTGCCAGGCATGGCCCAGGCCCAGGTGGTGCAGTCCCCTGACCTCCCATCGCTGGGCGGGAGCCCTCCCTGCGGCCCTGCAGCCCATAGCGAAGCCCAGCCTCCCACCAGGCCCGTGGGGCAGGGGAGAATCTGATGGAGGCTGGGCAGTTCTTCCCACTGCCCATCCCTGGTCCATCCGGCCCTGCACAGGCCGGGTCAGGCAGGAGCTGGGCTCCCGAGGCTGGCCTCCATCTGGCGGTCATGGTCTGGCTGAGTCACTAAACTAATGAGACTCCCGCTCTACGGCCTCAACAGGAGAGTGAGCGGAAGGAAGGTGCTGGCCTGCTGCCAGCTCAGCGGCCTCTCGGGTTAATCATTCCCATGGGATTGTAAGCATCTGAAGCGGCAAAGGCCACCTTCCTTCAGGGCACAGGGCTCGTGAGCCTGACCCACAGAGGCTGGAGGGTCGTGTTCCCTACGGAGGATGAAGCTGTAACCGATGAATGAAACCAGCAGCCAAGACTCGGATGCTTCGCAGCTGGGTAGTGACCTGCCCCCACGGTGATATGAGCAATAATGTGGGTGAGGGCACTGCCACGCTGCGGTGGGGGTCAATTAACACTGTCCAGAACTCAGCCAGAAAACAAACTCCAAATTCCTCCCATGCTTCCCCGGGGCAGGAAACGGGGTTAGAAGTGAGGACCCACTAGAACCTGACAAAACAGACAAAACAAGCGGCCGCAGACAGACCCCGCCCGCCCTCCTCTTAAAAACTGATGGATGGAGAAGTCTACAAGCCAACCAGCTTCTCACTTCTGGTGCCAGGGGTCTCCATGAAAGGCAAATGCTGGTGATCTCAATGGTTAGTGCTGGCCTGAAGGGTCAGGGTTGGATTCCTGGTCAAGGGCACATACCTGGGTTGCGGGCTCGCTACCCAGCCCTGGGCTGGGTGCATGGGAGAGGCAACCAACATGTCTCACATTTTTCTTTCTCTCCCTCCCTCCCTTTCTTTCTCCATAAAAGGCAATGGAGCCCGGCTGGCATGGCTCAGTTGGTGAGCACTGACCTATGAACCAGGATGTCACAGTTTGATTCCCGGTCAGGGCACATTCCCGGGTTGCAGGCTTGGTCCCTATTGGGGGCGTGCAGGAGGCAGCCGACCAATGATTCTCTTTTATCAGTGATGTTTCTATTTCACTCCCTTCCTTTCTGAAATCAATAAAAATACATTTAAAATCAATGGAAAAAATATTCTTGGGTGAGAATTAACAACAAAAAGACTTGCATCTGGAGAGGGATGAAGGACCAGGGCATGAGGCTGCCCAGGGCGGCCGGGCTGGCCTGGCTACGAGGCCGTGGGAAATGTGAGTGAGCTACAGGCTTACTAGGATGGTCTGCTTTTCGTTCCTGCTCCAGCTCCCAGGTTCCTTAAGGCCTGAGTGTCTGCCCAGCCCCGTGTGTCCCTACGTCCTGCTGTCGACGAGCAGCCTGCAGAAGGTGGGTTTTCCCGAATGTCTGTGCCGTCAAAGCTGAGGTTTACGCACTGCATTGTCTACTCATTGTCATGCGCAGGCCCCGCGGGGCACTCTGTGGGCAGGAACCGGACACGTGGCTCCTCGATGAGGGGCTTGCTGGGATCTTGTCTGAAATGCTTTCTAACATGATGCTGCAGCTAAAAATGCGATTCTAAAGACTAAACCAAACACCCCCCAAAATATTTATGCTATAGAGACAGGAGAGGACCCAAAATAGACGCAGCAGAAGTATAACCAGGCAAAAACATAAGCAGGTGGGACGGAACCCGTCAGAACTGGGCTTGGCAAGGGGAGGCTCGGAGAATAACCACCTCACTCCCCGCACTAGTTTTCAATTAAGCAAATGCTGTTTGCTTTGCTTGGAAGGAATCATCACTGGGTGAAAGTTTGTCGGGAAACATGGTCTCCAGACTGGCAGCTCAGTAAACATGGCCGAGCAGCAGCAGTGCCTGCGGGAGGCTGGACACAAAGAAGCGATCAGGCCCGAGCTGGTGTGGCTCAGTGGTGGAGATCGACCCATGAACCAGGTCACGTTCTGATTCCCAGTCAGGGCACGGGCCCGGGTTGCAGGCTCGATCCCCAGTGTGGGGTGTGCAGGAGGCAGCCGATCAATGATCCTCTCTCATCACTGATGTTTCTCTCTCCCTCTCCCTCCCTCACTGAAATCAATAGAAGTGTATTAGAAATAAAAGCAGCGATGCAGTGCTGGCTGAGTCCTCCCTGACTTTCTGAACAACCAGAAGGAAGAGGAGTCGCTCTTTCCAATGGCGGGTCTTTGTGGATCGGATGGGTCCTGATGAGGGAGGGGCCCGCGTGGAAGGTCACAGCGTGAAGGCTCCCAGGGCCACCAGCCCAGGCAGCGCCTGGATGCCTCCCTCCTAGGAACCGAGAAACAGGTCCCGGGGCCCCTGGCGGGACAGCCCTGCTCGGTGGCCCACACACCAGCCGTGGTGTCGCTGAGACACAGGGAAGCTTTCTAGCAAACAAACCCATCCCAACCGCCGTCATTTCTTTAGAAGAAAACAGAGGAACCGTAAGGAGCCTGTGTGTGAAGGCGGACTCGGCAGAGTTTATTCCACGTGGCGCTGCTTCCCTCACACGCTCAGGGCCCTGCATGCAGTCCTCGGCTCTCCCGCCTCCGCTCCTGCGTCTGCGTTCCGCAGGCTTCTTCGTTTGGCACACGCCCACACCCACGCCCACACCCACGCCCACAGAAGGCTTTGGGGAGGGGGGCTAGGGCTGTGACTGCCCCCCTGAACCAAAGGCACTTAACGTTAAAGATAAAGCTCAGTAGAGTCACCCACAGACTTCCTGTGTGCTCAGAAAGCTGACCTTAGACCCACGGTCACGGCCCATGGGAGTCACGGTAACAGCGTGAACGACACTCTTGTCCTTGAAAAACAAAGTGCGAGTGACTGTAAGACTCCGGGCCACGCCCCTTCCCTAGAAGAACCTACGAGAACCTTTACATGATTAGAATTACGCGAGGTCACACGGGGAACAGCTCAGAAATGACCTGTCACAGGCGTCCCTGCGCAGTCACTATACACTCCGACATGTAGAACTGGGAGCCTCAGAGGCCCCTCCCTGGCAGACGGTCACTGTGGACCTGGGGTCGAACCCCAGACAGCGCCTGGGAGAGCACAGCCCCCCTATGCCTCGCTCTGGGCTCCCTCCACCCCCTTTAAAGTCCCCCAAAGGGAAACATGGCAATGGTCCCAAACGCAGCACTCTCGCTCACGCGCAGGTGCAGGTCAGTGATTTGGTCTCACAGGCGGTTCCTTTGGCAGCTGGCGGGTCCACCCCCGCCCCGGGTGTCTGTACACGGGTGGCCCATCCTGCCCAGGGAGGCCGAGCATAGGTCGGACACGCCTTTTCCTGGGCCCGGGGCAGCTCTGCTTGGGCTCAGCTGGTGGTGGGCTCAGCTTGATCAGCTGCGCAGCGGAATCCCAGGTTGGATGCGGAGCTGTCGGGGGTGTTCTGGCTTCGGGCTGCACAGCGGTACCTGTAACAATAGGACTGCAGGGAGGACAGAAGTGAGCACAGGTACCCGTAGCAATAGGGCTGCAGGGAGGACAGAGGGGAGCACAGGTACCTGTAGCAATAGGACTGCAGGGAGGACAGAGGGGAGCACAGGTACCTGTAGCAATAGGACTGCAGGGAGGACAGAGGGGAGCACAGGTACCTGTAGCAATAGGACTGCAGGGAGGACAGAGGGGAGCACAGGTACTTGTAGCAATAGGACTGCAGGGAGGACAGAGGGGAGCACAGGTACCTGTAGCAATGGACTGCAGAGAGGACAGAGGGGAGCATCACACACATACTTGTAGCAATAGGACTGCAGGGAGGACAGAGGGGAGCATCACACACATACTTGTAGCAATAGGACTGCAGAGAGGACAGAGGGGAGCATCACACACATACTTGTAGCAATAGGACTGCAGGGAGGACAGAGGGGAGCATCACACACATACTTGTAGCTGTAGGACTGTAGGAAGAGAGAGTTTGAGCAACAAGAAGATGTTGGGGTAAGCGCCACTCAGAACAGAAAGAAATTAACTAACGAGCAATGGTTGCCACCTCAGACTGGTGGCAGCCACCTCACACCGCATCTCTATGTGACAAGTAATGACCCAGGGCAGTGTCGTGAGGAGTGTTAAAGGAGAACGTCAGGACACAGCGCTGTGCGGTGCCATCTCAACGGAGGAACGACGAAGGCGGAGAAAAGGCCTGGGGCTCCCACGCCCACAGTGTGACCTCGGTCCCCTCAGCGGGAGCCTGTTTCCCACGCTGAGCCGTGGGGACGAGCTCAGAGTCGGCAGGCTTTGCTGGGAACAGTGACAGAGGGTAGTCAAGGGTCTGGGCATGTGCAAACGGGACCCGAGGTGGGGAAAACCCCGACGTCTCTGAGACAGGACCGTGCAAAGCCTGCCGGTAACGCAGGTCTCAGCCCCGGCACTGGTCAGGCAGGGCCAGTCCCAGCTGGCAGCAGGAGGGCGGGGCGGGACCCCTGGGTATTGACATGGGTAGGATGGTCCAGGGCAGGGGGTTAACCACGGCCGTGTGTGAAGCCCAGGACGTACAGAATAATCCCACGTGGGGAAGAAAAACATAAAAGTCATCAAAAAACTGGGTAGAATAGGGACCAGTCATTTTCTTCGGGAAGTAGAAGGATGTTGTATGATCTCCACTTGTAAGTTGATCAGTTGCTTTCTAATTTTAATACAATGAAAACATCTTGTTTGTATAACAAAAAGCTTAAAATCGGGACAAACAAAAGGGCTGGTCCTTTCTTAGGTCACAGCAGTCCCAACAACCTCTCTGAAATCAATAAAAACATTTTAAAAAGGAAACGAAAATCTCCCATGAACTAAATGAATGTGCAGAACGGAGCCCGGCCCGTGTGGCTGCGATGAGCTGGGGCCAGGGCCTCGCGGAGACACGGCGGTTCCTCCCGAGCGCGCTCGCGCCCAGGGAACACTCACACGCAGTGCGTTTCCCTCCGAGGACGAGCAGGTGAGGGAAGAGGAAATGGCCTGGTTTCAAACATCCGCGCTGCTCTTTCCCCCCAAGTCTACTTTTAGTGCCAGAAATGGTTATTAATGGTGTTAGCTCTCTGAGTGGCTGGAATATGGGTCATTTTATTAATTAAGAACAGAGGGAGAGGGAGTGGCAGGGCTGTGTTAGCCCGGGTTCCTGAGAGGGCTGGTTACTGAGGGAGGCTGAGCTCCGCGTCCGTGTCCGTGCGGAGAATGGGCTCAGGCTGGGGAACAGTCCATTGAAGACCATGACCCGCTCCCTTAGGGCCCTGAAGCCAAGTGGGCGGCAGCGTGGCTTTGGCGAGAGGAGGACTCTCGGGGGTAAAGGAAGCTTCGGGGTAACTGCAGGTCATTGTAAATAAAATCATCACAGAAAACCACAGCAGCCAGGTCTGCGGCTCCCATGTCGCTCTAGCCACGGACAGTAGCGCCTGCGCGAGGAGCCTGGTGTCAGGCAGGGCGCAGGGCTGGCTCCATGCTGGGGGTGGGGGCCCAGCAGAAGGTCCCACGGGATGGATGTATCGCATCCATGACGACGATGCCCTGGACACTCCCCCTGGGAACTGTCCTAACGTCACATGGGTAACGCACTTCACCCTCCCGAGTCCTGGGGATGCTGTGTGTGCCCAGTCCACCCAGGGCTCCTCCGGATGCCACATGCCGGTTCTTCCTGTGCCCCCTTCTCCGATGGGAGCTGCGAGGAAGCAGCAGTGCTCACTGAGCCACGCACTCGGCCCCAGCCCCGGCCACGGCCGGCCCCATCTCAGCAAGTGCCTTCATTCACAGTGACCGCCACGACTCCCTCCTTTTCCTGGCTCCCACCTGTGCTGAGCCATTTCCTGGGCCTGCCTTACCAGCTAGGGATTCGTTAGGGGAACCACATTCAGAGGAAGGGGAAACGACCTAATTACAACAGAGGAGATGGCGAAGGATGATGGGGTTGCAGCAGCCAGCTCTTACTGAGTCGTGACTGAGAGCGAGGCCCTGGACCACGTGCTCACATGTGTGGGTCCACGGCCTCTGCTGCCGTCGCCACCTCTCCCCGCGCCCGCGCCACCTCTCCCCGCGCCCGCGCCGGAGGGATTACTACTTCGCTCTGGCTTCCCCGGGGCGGGGCTGCATCAGCAGGAGCAGGGGCACGTCGTGGGCTGATTTACAATGGATGCGGACACCTGCCACCGACACCCCACAGGGCTCAGACTCTACTCACCTTATGGCACATGTAGGAGCCGCCTTTCTTCACCCGGTCCTTCCCGGAGGGCGGGCCCTTCTGTGCAGGAGAGGAGAGCTCCTGAGCCAGGAGCACAGCTCCTCTCGCCCCAGACGAAGTCCGTTCAGCCCCACCAGCTCCCTCGGGGTGGCTGCACCCCACATGCACTTCCTCCAGGGCCTTGTGCCTGCACCCCTGTACCCCCGAGCCCCTTCTAATTCCCACCACGCTCTAAGTTCCAGCCCCACCTCTCAACCCACAGCACTTGTCGCCTCGATGACTGGGACACTGCAGCGGCACCCAGTGTCACCCCAACATCACCCCGTGACCCCGCTCCCCGATCTGCAGTCACCCGCACCCTAACTGGTCTCTCTGAATTAGGTCTTCACATCCTACTGTGCAACTCTAATAAACCCTTTGCTGACTGAAGAAATTAATTTGCTTTTCTTCCTTTCTTTCCTTACCTATGCATTTTTTAATATACTTTTATTTGTATGTAATACAGACCCCATGAGAGAGAGACAGAAACATCAACGATAAGAGAGAATCATTGACTGGCTGCCTCCCGGGCAAGTGCCCTAACCTTGACCTCCTGTTTCCTAGGCCAATGCTCCCAAGCACACAGGCTGCAGGTGAGATGAGGGATGGACTGAGCGAAGCCCTGGGGAGGCCCGGACTATCTCGAGCACCAGAACCTGCCCCCCAGAACCACGGGAGTGCCTGCCCAGGGGCCGGGCCTGCTGGGATGTACTCACTGGGTTAAGCGCCTCCTCAGCCGAATGGTGCACGGTCCACCAATCTGCCGTCCATTCCCACGCGTTCCCCACTATATTGTACAAGCCGTAGCCGTTGGGAGGAAAGGCATCAACCTAAAGATACACAAGGGAAACCGCGGTCATGCTACTCACCTCGCTGAGAAACCTGTGTGTCGCCCTGGCTGGTGTTGCTCAGTGGATAGAGCATTGGCCTGTGGACTGAAGGGTCCCAGGTTCGATTCTGATCAAGGGCACATGCCTGGGTTGCAGGCTCAACCCCCACTAGGGGGCGTGCAGGAGGCGGCCAATCAATGATTCTCATCACTGATGTTTCCATCTCTCCCCCTCCCTTCCTCTCTGAAATCAATAAAAAAAGAAAGAAAGGAAGAAACCTCCGCGCACAGAAATGCACTAAAGCCGTAACTTCTAAGTCTGAATACTGATTCACCCCAGCGGTCAGAACACAATGTGACCAACGTACAAATAAAAACAAAAGTGAGTGAGAGCCGTTTCCAGCTTGAGCTCTCCAGGGGAGTTCCGGAACCGAAGGAGAGTTTATACATTTCGCTGGCGGGAAGGCAGCACAATCCTTCCAATGAGAGCCTCGCACTGATCCTAAGTCAGATCTGCCTCTGACGGGGGAGAATGTTAAACCTTCAGAAGCAGAGCAGACCCACGTTAGACCCAGTGGGAGCCTGTCCTCCGAGCTGAGCTGTGCTGGCCACACAGTGTCTCAGCACCGAGTCCCCACGCCAGCTCTGTCCCCGCAGCCAGCGCCACTGACCTCCGTCCTCAGCGCTGGAGCAGAAACAGGCAGGGCGCCACCTGCTAACAGGGCCTAAGGGACAGAACTGCAGCCTCCGAATTTTCTCCCTTATATTCCTGTTGTTTTCCAAAGTCTCTACAGCGAGTATCGCGGGATCAGAAAGAAAACCGGGTCATAAAAACACCGCCTGGGTGACCACCGGCACTCGCTGTGTGCAGTGGCTGGACGTGGGGCGCGCGTGGGCAGAGGAGCGAGGCGGTCACCCACCCCTCGTCTCTGGTCCCCAGAGCTGCCGCCTCCCCGCAGCCTCACTGCTCACCGGCGCGGTGCCTCGGAAGCCGTCCTCGCCCGTGTTGCTCACAGGAAACTCGCCCTGCCAGAGGTTGGCATAGTGCCGGCCCCTCGGCTGCAGCTTGTTGCCCCAGGGGAAGAGCCTGCCGGGAGAGACGCAGGTGTCAGCAGTCAGCCCGGCCCACGGGTGTCATCAGGGCCCGCCCAGGCCTTGCCCGGCCTGAGGGGACCACGTGACCTTAAACCCTAAATGTGTAAAATAAGCAAAGCGTCTACTCGGGGCTTTGTGACTCCCGCACAGCTAGCTCGAGTCCAGGTCCCACCCGCCCCGGTGCTCCTTGGAAGCAGTCGCGGGACTAAGGGGACTCGTGGAAGGCGACCTGGCTGGACCCACAGGGCAGCACCCACACTGTGGCCGCACGTTTTAGAGGCTTCGCTGCTCTAGGAGCCTTTCCCACAGTGAGTTTCCCGGCTCTCGGCTCCCGCAGCAGAGAAAGGCGCTGCTTCCTGAGAAGCCTGAGGGAGAAAACGCTGGCGGCCACGGCCAAGGGGCCTGGGAGGCCTGTGCCACACCAGCCTGGCCCGTGGGCGCCATGGCCCACAGGAGCCGCCCGCCCCACACCCGCTGACCACACGTCTCAGCAGCTTTGTGGGCACGAGAAAAGCCCAGGACGGAAGCCTGGTGTAGAGCGACTCTAACCAGAACCAGAACCAGTGCCAGATCTGGAAGGAGCCGGCACCTGTTTGGGCAGGACGGGCCGTACCTGTCGTGCAGGCCCCCGCGGCAGCTGTACTCCCACTCGGCCTCCGTGGGCAGGCGCTTCCCAGCCCACGCGCAGTAGGCCGCCGCGTCGTTCCAGGAGACGTGCAGGACCGGGTGGTCCAGCCTGGGGACAGCGAGCGAGGAGGGAGTAAACAGCAGGGCACGGACCAGCTCGGCAGAACGCGGTCCCCTCCACTCCTGACACTGACACTGTCCTGGTCCCCAAGCAAGTCCCCCCCACCCCTGCCCCCGGGGTTCTGACTCCCAGCTCCCCAAGGGCGACAATTCCTCTCAGCAGCACACTCAGCCTGATCACTTCCTCACTGGGGCCGCCCGGACCCCACGGAGCCTCACCTGCACGGTGGGTGTGGAGAGCTTCCCGCCGGCCCTCTAAGGAGGGTGCTGTCAGCCCCGCCGGGGTTCCCGCAGCTGCCAGGCCAGCTCAGAGCCACCAGGGCTAGGCAGGGCATGAGGCCCAGCATTCCGGCCGCCGCAGCCATCCTGTGGGTCTGTGTAGCCCACGCCGCTGCGGGATCGCCGGGGCTCCATGGGCCCACGCAGTCTTAGCTCCGCCGCCACCCGCCCTCCCACAAGGCCTGCCCTGGGCACCGTGTCCGGGGCCCCCGCCCGCCACACCGCTCTCCCTGTGTCTGCTGCAGAGCAGCAGCTGGCTGCCCACTCTGGAGTCCGAGTCCTTATATTTCCTAAGGGTGCAGCGGTCGAAGGGAGGAAGTCTGAGAAGACAGGGACAGACATTCCCTGGGCGCTGTTTCGAGTGGCCTGCGCACTCTTAGTCTAACTCCCTGCAGGACTGTACCCTGACCCCACTCTTCAACAAATGCTTGCTGAGTGCCCATTAGTGCCAATCACTGCAGGTGGAAGTGGTCAGAGATGTGCTTTTCATGGCTCAGTGACTAGGAGCCAGGAGGTCACGGTTCAATCCCCGTTAGGCACAGGCCCGGGGCGCGGGCTCCATCCCCAGTGTGGGGCGTGCAGGAGGCAGCCGGTCCATGAGTCTCTCATCATTGATGCTTCTATCTCTCTCTCCCTCTGAAATCAACAAAATGATATTTTCTTAAAAAAAGAGGTGCTCTCTTCTCAGAGGATGGATTCTGGGTAAAATGCATCCTCTGTGGGTTTCCTTCTCCCTCAGCTTCTACCGTTAAGTTCAAGACAGATGCTGACTGGGAGCTCAGAGGGCAGTCACCCTGAGACCCAGTCCCGCGGGACTTGTGCCTCCCAGCGTGTCCCGGTGGAGGCTGCCACTCATCGAGGGGCTGGGCGGCAATGAGGGCAGTCACCAGGAAAGGGAGGCCGCCTGCAAGTGGGCCAGGAGAACAGTGTCCTTGCGCCCGAGCTGCCGCGCCCTGACCCAGACCTGCTCCCCCGGGCTCAGTGCTGCTCTATTTCTGCCGAGATAATTACTTCCTCGCCCCCGAGACGTGCTGCCCCCCCCCACCCGCTCGCTCGGCGGAGTTTCAGTCAGCTGGTGGCTCCAAAGTGTGTCAGCCCCGGACGGGGGGACAGGAGCCCCGAGCCAAGGCCTGAGCGTGCACAATGGCCGCCTGGACGGACATGCTTCTCCGTAGTGTCCCACAGCCCCCTCGGAGAGGAGCGGCGGGCGGGCAGCAAGGTAAACCTGCCAGGAGGGGCGACTGGCCCGGCAAAGGGGGCGCCTTCAGACAGGACGGTGAGGGAGGAAGGCGGCCACTTAAGAGCCTCCTGTGAGCGGTGCCGAGTCCGGGGCCTCAGGAGAACATGCTATTTCCTGCCGTTTCATCCTAACTAACCAGTCTGAGTCCCCCCACCCCTGGCCCCCGCCCTCCCCGTCGGACGAGCACCGCACTGCCCTCGCAGCAGCAGGGATCTGCCTGGGACTGAAACTCGTCGCCGGGGACAACAGCCCCTCACCTGTGCAGGACAGTCGAGTCGGGCCCCTCTGGGTGTCGCCAGCTGGCGCCTTTCACAGGTAGCCACCAGGGAGCAGCCGCCACCTCAAAGCAACCAGAGGAGCCAGGTTAACAGCGAGGCCCAGGAAACGGCTCAGCTCACGCTCAAAACTCACGCAGGTCTCCATCCTCCAAACGAACGCCTCTCCCAGGACATCCGAAGTAACCTCACGTGTGGATAAATCTCACACGACGAGTAGCCGTTCGTATCGTACAGCACAATGGGGCGAGCACTGCCCGCCCGTAGGGCCCCCCTCCCCACCGGAGATGCGTGTCATGATGCACCTGTTCCTGTGGTTGTCATGGCTTCCAGCCCTCCCCACACTGCTGACAAACCCCAAGTTCACAGTCTCTGAGGGGGGCCTCCTTCTGTAGGGAGAGCCTCAGCCTTGCCCGTGCGTTTCAC
Source organism: Murina feae (assembly GCA_004026665.1). Classification (NCBI taxonomy): domain Eukaryota; kingdom Metazoa; phylum Chordata; class Mammalia; order Chiroptera; family Vespertilionidae; genus Murina; species Murina feae. The sequence continues at coordinate 22,477 of PVJC01005451.1, read as the reverse complement.
ACGGGGTCTGTGGTGGTACAAGCGGTGCCACCTCCACTCCCTGGGGCACTGAGCCTGCCTCCTCTGCTGCGGCCACGGTGGCCTCTTGGGAAGGGGAAGGTTGTGGCCACGTGAAAAGTCCCGTCCACTCTAAGTGGTGGCTGGTGCGTAAGTCTTCTCAGAGCCGCTGTCCCCCATCACGCCTCCTGCTCTCCTGGGCCTCGTCTCACCGCAGAGGTCGGTGAGGCGATGGCCGGGGTTTGGAGGGAGTGATGTCAGGCCGAAGCTGTTTCCTCACCCTCGGCAGACCTCAGAGGGCCCGTGACTTGAAAGGGCGCCCGAGGACACTTGAACAGCATTCAGATCTGCACCTCTGGGACCCGCCAGGCCCCGTTATCCTGTCCCATCGGGCCCTCGCCTCCAGGGCTATCGCACTTCCTGCTTCCTGGGCCAACGCCACACACAGACTCCCAGGTCAGGCGACAACTGCTCTTTTCAAAGGCAGACACATGACACAGCCGTGGGACGTGCTCCCTTATCTCATCCCATCTGCCAGCCGGGCCTCCCGAGCAGCTCACTGTGACCCCGCCTCACCCCACGCCCAGGCGCGCTCTCCCACCTGGACAGGTCACACCAGGTCGGAGCCGGCAGCTTTCAACAGCAAGTGCTCCGACAGATGATCTGGCCCTTTCACTCCTGACAAGGACTCACTCAGTGGCCTGAGTGCCACAGCGCCCCCGTCCCGGGCAGATCTGGCAAAGGGACGGGCACTTGGACAAACACCCACATCATGTAAGAGAGATAAACTCAGGAGAGGCAGGCACGGGAGCCATCAGAACCAGCAGGTGGAGGACCTAAGTCTGGCATGCGAGACAGAGGGCATTTCGGGTGGATGTCCCAGGGCAAACGAGCTGACCACACACAGCGAAGGTCTGTCTGAGCTGGGGACAGGCAGGCCCTGCCAGGTGCTTGGCCTCAGGTGATCCCAATGCGTCCGTGCCCACCTGCAAGGCCCCCTCCTCCAGGACCTCCATCCCCCGCCCCCAGGCCCTCCCTGACCAGCCGACCCTCTCACTTCCTGGCACCCAATCCTCGCCATCCCCTCCACAGTGCCTGCCCGTGGTGTCCCAGCTGAGACTGCCTCAGCTGTCACTGCGGGTGCCATGGATGCCAGACACTCTTATTCTTCTGAATCTTTTCAAACAGATGATGTATGTGCTATCAGTTTTGTTTCTAACACATTTGATATAAAATATTCATAAATAAGGTAAAAGAAATACAGTAAACTGGGGTCTGGGTCCATGTTGCTGCACCCTGGACTTTGAGACCGAGGCCACGGAGGGACCTCTGTGCTCAGTTCTCAGGACAGCACAACCCTGGCAGACCATGGGCATCTCTACAACAGACTGCATTTCAGCCAGAGAGCAAAGCTTCCACCAGAGCAGCCACGCTTGTGTCCATCCCTAGGACACAGCGAAGCACAGGCCCGAACCCAGGGCGCTCCAAGGCCAAGGGCTGCAAAGCCCCTGTGCCCCGGCTCAGGGCAGGGCGGCTCACCGCCCCAGGACGGCCGCTTGCTACTGGGCGGCTGGGGCCAAGGCGGTGCCGCTGACACGCGGACACTCGGTACTCACTGCCTGCTGGATGCCGGCCTTCACCTGCTCGCTCAGCAGGCCTTCGAACACGAAGGAGTCGCCGAACTTCTCGGCCTGCGGGGAAGAGGACAGGACCCGGGGAGGCTGTCATCATTCTCTGGTCCAGTACACTGAGGTCTCGCCTGAAGCACCTGGCTTCCTGTACGCGGGTGACTGTCGCTCAGAGACCATCCCGTCAGGCTCTGCGGCTGACACGAGTGCCACCGGGGAGACGGGCTTTAGGAAGGTAAGTGCTGTGACGTAAGCCAACCCCACGTTCTCAGATGGTTTAGGACACACCAGCCCCTTTTCATGTGGGATTTCACCATCAGCCCTGCCCTGTTCTGCCCAGATCCAGCTGAGAGCACTGCACTGCAGTCTGCCGATGCACATTCTAACCCACGAAACGTCCACTGTGTGACAAGGGCCCAGCACCGATGGAATCCATACTGGACGATGTGAGGCTGACACCACTGTCTGGGTCCCCCGCTACCCGCTCACTCTGTGCCCGGGCCTCTCTGCAGACACACCTGGCCTGGCTCTCCGCGACGCTACAGCCATGGGTTTCCTCCTCCGTTTCCTCTCTTCCCCTCCTCTCCTGACACACAGGCTCTTCCTCAGCCCCAACCGCTGCTCCCAGCCCTGCCCGCCCTGTGCTCACTGGCCCCACAGCCTCTTGGGCTCCTGCCGTCGAGGAGGCCAGGCGGCTTGCTGCAGGAACTGGCTCTGGAGGTTGGGGTGAGGCCAGGAACCTGCCCGTGAGAGCAGGTCAGCGGCCGTTCTCCGTCCAGGAGGCCACTCCCTGGGACACACCCCGTTCCGAGGGACACACTCCCAATGCCATCACTTTAATGAAGGAAGCACCTGAATGCCTCTCACAGCTCCACCCCCAGGCCAGTCCCGTCCTGTCCTCACGAGACACTGCCTGCCTCCTGGGTCCCTATCCCTGCACCTCAGGCCTCACGAGTACTCGAGCTCCTTCTCTTAAAGGAGCTCTTCTCATGACCTTTTCTTAACCCCACTCTTCCTCCCAGGCTCTGTGGTTCCAATGAGCTTGCGCACCTACACCTTCATCCACACCTACCAGTGCCTGCGTACCTAAGCCTTCATCCAACACCCACCAGGTGCCGGCTTTGGACTGAACGACAGAGCTCAAGGTCAGTGTTAGAGGCGTGGCCCCGCCCTCGTCATGCTTACATGGGGGCACAGACAAAAACCAAGCCAAATGAAGAAAGCAAGAAAATAGTGACAACTTGACTTGACCTTGTAAGGAAGAAAGTAGCTAGAAAGGCTCCTTTCGCAGACTGAGCAGAGGGGCCTCCGAGGGGCCGTGTAAGCCGAGATGACTCACGGATGAGAGGCAGCCAGCCACGCACAACAGGGGCGGGCGCGGGGCCGGGAAACTCCAGGAAGCGGGGAGCACAGGCCCCTGAGCTGAGAAAGAGGAGCGAGCCATCCAGGAAAAGCAGCCATGAGAGCAGCCGTGAGAGCAGGAGGTGGGCTGGGAAGCGGAGGGGAGGGACAAAGAAACTGTGAGGTGGCAAAACCGGGTGGCATTGTGTCCAGAACAACCCTTAACCCTCCTTGCGTCTAGACCCCCTGGGCAGAGTGGAGCTGATAGAACCCCTTCTCAGGGTGACATGTTGGAGTGGACAAGGTAAAATCAAAACAATTACAAAGAAAACTAGTTCCATCAGAATATTCATCAACTCTGTGCTACAGTAATATACATGCACTCTGTACTAATAGATTAGGTACCATCTCTGGCAGGTCCAATAGCCGGGATGAAAGCGAACAATGACACGATGTCTGTAACAGCAACAATGACACCGTGTCTGGTTTCTTTGGGCGACAGAATCACAGATCCTGCTACTACTGTGGTTGGTCATCTGCCCCGTAACTGGAGGAAACTCGAGATCCCAGCGAGAGGGTAGAAAAGACGCAGGTGTAACTTCCCCATCCGAGTTTTGGCTGCCCCAAATTCTGCGCCTCCTGTCTCCACAGAGAGCCCTGGTCTGGGCTTCTGTCCCTGGGCGTCGCCTGCTAACTTACCGGCCTGCCGAGGAACCTGGCAAGAGCACCCTTAGGCCACAGGAAGCACGGCCCTCTGCCTCCACAAACAGGCACGAAAAGACACAGGCCTCTGCCCATCGTAGGGACTCACCCAAGAAGCAGAGCAATGAGAAGCCTGCACGCTGCTTCGCTGGCAGCATTCCCTCTCAAGTTAATTTTAATTTTAGAAAATAAAAAAGTCAGGGACTCCCCACACTGAGGACTAGGGTGGCGTCCTATGGTGAGAGAGAACAGAGAAACAGGCAGCCTATGTGACCAGCACAATGGAGACGCTCACAGCAACCCCACACCGTCCTGTCCCTCCCTGTCCCTCCTCCCAGGCAGGACACACCTGCTCAGGACCTGGCTTCCTGATCCAGAGGCCACAGCAGGAGGCCGGTCCTGCCCGCCAGGGGGTCACCTATGCGTCCCCAGGCCCTGGAATAAACCAGGAAAACGCGAAGCTGCCTTTCAGCACCTGTCTCTTGGGAAATAGGTTTCTGAAACAACCAAACTGCAACTTCCTGAGCGGGAAAAGTGGCCTTACTTGACACGTGGTCTGTTATCCCAAAAGGCCCGGTGGGCAGGGGCGCTGCCGGGCGCACTGAAGCACTAACACGGCACAGCAGAACAGCAAAGGGCACAGGCCCTGGGCTGCACCGGCCACAGCGGCATCCCCGCTCCCCACCAACCAGCCTGCGGATCAGGGCAAGCCACTCGTGTAAGCCTCAGTTTGCTACCTAAAAGGCAACCTACCGCACAGAGTTGCTAGAATTAACTCAGACGCTTTGTATATGCAAAGGGCTCAGCACAGGAAGCGTGGTGGAAGAGCAAGCCGTCCCCCGGTCCCCCTACCCGTTACCTCGGTCAGGTAGCCGGTGGCGTTCACGAACCTCCCGAAGTCCGCGTTACTGACTTCATAGGCGTCCATGAAGAAGGCATCCACGGTGACTCTCCTGGCGGGCGCCTCCCCGTCCTGCTCGATCTGAGGGTCATCCGTGCCCATCGTGAACACGCCGGCAGGGATGGAGACCATCTGCAGTGAGGGGGGAAGGCGCCCGGCACACATGAGCAAAGCCCACGGGCGAAACCACTGTCCACTGCACCAAGGGAACGGAAGGCACAGTCCCAGCAAATGCAAACCCTTTAGAAAAGGGGCTTCTTGGGTCCAAACTCTACATGTGAACGCGAGGGCCTGCCATGGGAGCGGGTCTGGCTACAGCCCCAGCCTGCTGATGACTGCAGCGCAGGGTCACGGACAGCATTCCACTTCAACAGATGTGGGCTTTTAGCACCCTCGTTTCTTTTGAATTAGTTAAAAGCAAATGTAAAAATGCCAGATGTAATGTCTTTAAAACCCACGGAATGGATGTGGGCCTCCCATGAGAACGGAAATGTCTCAAGTCGGAAAACCTAAGGATCCTGTGGGACCAGGTCTCGTTCCTCCGCCCTTGTCCCTATTATTTCCGATTTGCAACTCCCTGGTTCCCACTTTGGTTTCCCCTGTCTGTCTGTGCTAGCGGTTGCCTTCAATCCCGTGCCTGCGTTTCCCAGCGAACATGGAACTCTGTTCATCTACGACATGTGGGTCATGAAATCATCCCCTGAGCCCAACAACAGAGCTCACCAGTCCTGCTGGGGCTCCCACACTTGCATCCCTCCAGCCTCCCCACCACTTCCTTTCACCCCAGACACCGCAGTGGCCTCACCACTGGCCTCCCCCTTCCTCACATTCCTTGCTCCTAAGCCCTCGACCCTCCACTCACTCATCCATTCCCCGCGCCTGACGCCTGAAGCCCCACCCAACTTCCCGAAAGGCCGGGCTCCTGTCCCCGTGCGGTTTATGACAGCTCTGTCTGTAACAGGAGAGTAAGAAACCACCTAATGCTCGTCAGCAGAGAACGGGCCCTTCCCGGCCCACGCGCGGCGGTGCCAGGGACACCGGGCGGCAGGTCCTGGCCTCAGGCTTCTGCAAGAGGGGCCCGCAAGCGGGCGATCAGGTCAGGGACGCGGAGGCCAGGCCGGGTTCCTTCAGCCAACAAGGGAGGAACCAGCCCTTAAACCCCAGCCCCGTGACTTGAAATTCTGAGGATTCTGTTAATAACACGGGAGAAGGGGCGGGGAACGGGGGTGGGGAGGACGAGGGGCAGCGGGCCTCTACGCAAACTCCCGGGCTGCGCGCAGACCCGGCCTCCCGGAGCCCGGCCCGGAAGGGCAGCGAGGACGCCGCCCGGAGCCCGGCCCGGAGGGGCGGCGAGGACACCGCCTGGAACCCGGCCCGGAGGGGCAGCGTGGGGGTGGCGGCCACCTGTCCGCGCCCCCGCCTGCTCCTGCCAGGACCCGCCCGCAGAACCGTGGGCCCCACACGCCGCCCGGGGTCGAGAGCGCACCTTGGCAGGCACCGGAGGCGGCGGGGCAGCACCCGGAGGCGGCGGGGCAGCACCCGGGCCCGGCGCGTTGGCCTCCCGAGAGTAGCGGTGCGCGGCCGCCGCGCTGCCGGGGACCCCGGGCCGCTGGGGGGCGCCGCAGCCGCACGAGCCCGCGAGGGACGCCGCGCCCGCGCCCGCCCCGACCTCCGCGCCCGCCGCCGCCCCGCTCGGCAGAGCGAGCATCGGCAGCAGGACCAGCAGCCCGAGCGTGGCGCGGCGCCCACCGGCCGACCCCGGCGCGGGCGCAGCCATGTTGTCCCGCGCGCCACGTGACTTCGTGGGTCACGTGGTCCCGCCCTCCTTAAAGGGGCCGGTCCCGCGGGCCGACGCGCCTTGGACGTGACTTTCCTGCTTGCTCGCCACGTCTCTCCAGCTGCCTCGTTTTGGCCGCGCTCCTTCTAGGCTCTGCCGACGTCAAAACATGACAGAAACCCACAAAAATCCTCCTGGCCTTCCACAGACTATGTGCCCCGTTATTATTTCTTGGTTGAAAAGGTTGTGATAGAATTTACTTAGCATCCGCTGTGTGCCAGGCACCATGCTCAGCACTTCATTCTTTGAAAGTGCATTTACTCCTTACAAAGACCCCGTACAAAGAGCAAGTAAGTGACTTGCCCAAGGTCAAAAGTGAGATTTAAACCCCGCCGCGCTGGGTCTCATAGTTCGCTGTGCGGCGGGAACAGCATTTTAGCATTCGATGCTATAGCCTCCGTTTCTAGCACAAGGCAAGGTATGTATAAGTGCTCTGTAAATATTTGTTGAATGACTGAATGATCGAAAGAATAAAAACCTGCAGACTGTGAAAAGACAACATCTGACCATCAACATTCCTCAGATAACAGTGCCCAGAACATTTATAAGACCGACCCTGGAGGTCAGGGCCCTTGTCCCAGCAGAAGCTTGCTGCCTGGCAGCTTGAAGCTCATGCAGACATTTAGGGTGTGACTCCCCCATCTTCATGCCAGGAGGGACTGATCCTGAAACAGCATCTCCACCCAAGTGTTTGGGAAGATCCATTTGAATTCGGTCAACAAGTGTTTATTGAGCAGAGTGTTGCGGAGCACGATTTCAGGCACTGCGGGAACAGCAGGAAAAAAACAGATGAAAATTCCAGTCCCTGTGGAAATGACATTTAAAGCCTTTTTAAAAATGTGAACTACTTCCAACATTGCTTGGTATCTAGGAATAGCTCAAAAGTATTAGTTACCCTTTTACATAATAAAAGGCTAATATGCAAATGACCGAATGGTGGAATGACCAGTCGCTATGATGCCCACTGACCATCAGGGGGCAGATACTCAATGCAGGAGCTGCCCGCTGATGGTCACTGTGCTCCCACAGGGGGAGTGCTGCTCAGCCAGAAGCTGGACTCACAGCTGGCGAGCACAGTGGCAGTGGAGGAAGCCTCTCCCACCTCTGTGGCAATGCTAAGGATGTCTGATGGCTTAGAGGGTCTAGAGCCTTCAGTGGGACATCCCCCCCAGGGCTCCCAGACTGAGGGCACAGGCCAGGCTGAGGGACCCGCCTCCCCCACAAGTGCACAAATTTCATACACTGGGCCTCTAGTGACTATTATAATTATCAACCTATTTAATACATAAAATGAGCATTCCAATGTATTTTTTTTAAATAATTGGACACTTTCCCTTGTGTATTTAGACAGCAAAAGTGAGAAGTCCTGAGAGGCAGCAACCTTTTGCCAGTGCTTCTCTCATGAGTCCTTGAGGTCACCTACTAATTTAAGGCTTCTTAGTTTTGCTATTTTGTGCTGCAGCCAATGAGGAAAACTTACAGGGAGAACTTTTCATTTCATTTTCATTTGCTTTTTTCCTACTTTGCTTGCTCAGATGGTTTGGTCTTCTCTCCCTCCTTGAAAGTGCCAAGAAAAAGGGCTGGCGGATCCTTGAAGAATGCAAGGAAGAAACACGTGTTAAGGACACACAGAACAGGACCTGCAGAACACGGATTGGTCCTATTTCAGAAGGGGCTGGGGCGCAGCCAGGAACAGAACCAGAAGCCGAGGGTCCGCAGCAGGTGCTCTGGGTGTGCTGGAGCGCCGTGTTCACTGCCACCTCCCACGGCCTTGTCCACCCGCACACGCCGTCCTGCCCTGCCCCTTGTTTCGCCTTCCTCGCTGTCTCCTCCACGACATTTTTTAGTTCTGCTTCACAGCTTCTGCTTAGTCATGTACAGTTCCTGTTTCCAGGTCACTCATGACCCTGTGGCTCGCACGTTCCGGCCCAGCCTCACTCCGCGTTCACGTGCAGCGAACAACCCCAGACCCCACTGTTTGCCTCACGGCTGTCACTAAGGGAAGCCCCGCCCGCTCTAAGGGGAAGCCCCGCCCACCAGGGACGCCCCGCCCACCAGGGGAAGCCCCGCCCAGCGGCTCTTCTCACACCCTACGAGCAGCCTATGGCGTAGCTGCACTTGAGTCCTCTCTGTTCCAATCAGCTGTGATTAGAAGTTCAGGCAAAAAAACAACAACAACAAAACTCTGGATGCGCATCCACAATGATTGGTGGAACTGCCTGTCATTCAGCGGGTCTGGGGCGGGGCCCGATAATTTGCATTTCTAACAAGTTCCCGGAGAGCAGCGGACACGCCCCTCTGGACCCGGGGCGAAGGACCGCGGGCGCGCTAAGTACGCACTACGGCCGCCCCTCCGCAGCCGTGCGGGGCGGGGCTTGGTTCTCCTAGCAACGCGGGGGCAGGCCCAGCGACGTGATTGACGTCTCCAGCACAACCTGTACTCCTCCTCCTCCAAACTTTCCACCCGGGTCTCTTCCTGATGCTCCCGAGCCGTGGCGATTGGAGAGAAAGATGAGAAGCAGAAAGGCACCAAAAGAGATTTAGAGCAAGTCAAGGTGCTTCCCGCGCCTCTGGAGAGGGAGAGGGAGGAAATCCTAAAAAATCACAGTGCTGGTTCGCTTCGAGGTCCTCGCTCTCATGGCGCTTGAGGTCGCATGAAAGGAGGGAGAAGGATGATTCCCGACTTTTTCAGGAAGGAGCGCTCCACTGTAGTGGGGAATAGTGTAGTCTGCGTCTGTCATACCCGTATATGTTTTTGCATTTCAGGCGCGCATGCAAGAGCAGCTTTACTTTTAGGGTCCATTTACTTTGGTGCAAGTGAAACGTCACCATGTTGCCATAAAGGCAGTGCATTAGCGAAGGAAGCTGCCTATGAAACACGTCAGCACCTGCTTATGTGTGGGAGGTACAGGTACCTGTTACACTTCAGGCTTCAAACAGCGCTTACCCTGCAAAGGATCGCCCGGTCCCCTAGTCACCCTGGTTCCCCTGGAGTCTGTGGCCTGAGGCTTGGCGATCAGGGAGGAAGTAACCTTTCCTGGGAAGATGAAAGGTACCCTTGCCTGATCACAGCCTTGCCTGATGTGACAGAGTCTGGGGATCGAGGGGAAGGCTGAGCTTTGGGTCCCCAGTGTCTATGCGGGAGACTGTAGGTCTAGTCACTGCGCTTCTTGGAGCCGAGTTTCCTATCTCGCCTACGTCATAGCAGCATGTTACGGAGCTCAGCGAGGTAATGGCAAGAAGGGGAAGAAACGCGGGTTGGTATTACTATGTATCACTTTGACTCTGAGACGCATGTCCATCCCATTGTATTGTTTCTGAAATCCGGAGGGTGGGCTGTTCCGGGAGTTCAGAGCAATGCCTACTGCCCAGCCCCTGGAGGTCTCGAGGGTCCCTGGGACCCCGGGAATTGGCAGCTCTCCTGAGAGACAGGAAGCCACGGTCCCTGCCAGGCAGCCCAAAGTGCCAGCTAGACTTCCTGGTTCCCTGACCACAGCCGCAATGCCTGGGGGCCAACAGAGCTTCTCTAACTCCAGCATCCATCGGAACCCCCCAGGGGCCGGGTTAAAGCACGGCACGCTGGGCCCTGTTCCCTAGATGTCTGGTTCCGTAGATCTGGGGGGCAGCTCGAGAATCGGCCTCTCTAACCTGTCCCAAATGATGCTGACGGGGCTGGTCTGCGGCCCTCTGTCCCAGAGCGTGCGTAGTGAGCAAGGGTGGGGACTCAGGCGGTCTTTGCGGCTCACAGTGGAAGGATCTCAGGCCACTTACTTGAATGTTGGGAGTCTTTGCTTTCTTCGTTGATGAGTAGGGTTCCTAAAGCCCTCTCTCAGGGCTGTGACGAGGTTACAGGATGACCTGTGTACACACGTAGCACCCAGTAAAGCCTCCGTACACTGTTTGCAGTAGGGTGTGTTGTGTTTCCATGTCTGCGGATGACTTAGGGCAGGTTACTAAGTGTGACATGGAAGACCCAGAGGCGCCTCCGAAACCATCTCCCACACCTGCCCAAACTCCTCCAGGTCTCCCAGCCACGGAATAGCATTCCACTTTGCAACTGCAGAGGTCTCCCGGAGGCAAGAGTCTGAATAACATGCTTCCCACACAAAACAGGGTAAAAAGGAAGCAGAAAGTTTTAAGATCTTTTGAGAAAATGTGGCTCACAATAGAAAGAGGAAACTCATTTGGGTGTGATGCTGTGGCTCTAGAAATGAATAAAAGCAAACTGGGCCAGGAGCAGATTAATTGGAAAATAATTGCAGAAAAGGAACAGGAACTGTGCCACGCTCGGCCCTCTGGGAAATCTGACAAAAGTACTGGTTCGGAGGCCTTTTCCCTCCCGGGTCTGGGATAATTGGTGTTACAACCATGTGAAAAATGTAAGTCACCCTGGAGTGCCTCTATTGTCCTGCACCCCGAGTTCTTTCTCTCTCCAGGTCACAGCAACCTCAGGGCAGCCCGCCGCCACCGGGAAAGCAGGACGATCTTAGGATTCCCCATGAGAAGGCGTCTCTGGTGAACTTGGCCGTGTGGATGTGATAGGGGCAGGAAGAGAATGGTGGGGACCAGCTAGCGTTGTAAGAAATGTTAATCCTACTCTGTAACGGGGCGTTGTTTCCTTCTGATCAAAGGAGGCGCATGCTAACCTGGCCGGGGGTGCACGGGGGACCTGGGAGCTCACCTGGAAACGCAGCCCCCCCTCCTCCCCCTCAGGGAGCTGCCTGTTCTCATGGAGAGATTGACAATCTTGTGGCAGAAACCAGAGCTGCCAGTCCTTTGAAGACCCCCAGCCCTTTGCACATCACCAGCCCTTTGAAGACGCCCAGCCTTTTTGCACACCCACAGGCCTGTGCAAATCTCCAGCGCCCATTACCTGTAAACTGCCCATTAGGCCTAGCCTCTGCCTACTTCCCCATGTAATCTCTGTCCTTCTACCCAACACAAGCAGCTGGAGTATGGTGGGGGGCAGAGCAGATGTGTGTGAATGACCTGCTGCTCTCCCATCCTGAGGGCAGGATGGGAATGAACACTCATATATGATTCAATCCTGTCTGCTGAATTGGCTGCAGTAGTGACAGGCAGCGTGGACCCATTGATTGTCCAGTTACACATGGGCTAGTCAGTGACCCAATGGACTAACCCACTGTAGTCAGTGGTGGATTTAGTATCTTTTATTTAGGAACATGTATATAATAAAAATATGTAATGAGGGACTTTCACTGTGCCTGCTGTTTCCTTTTAAAAAATCACAGTAACGAAGGGTTGGGGAAGAGAACAGTGGGGAGGCTGCAGGGCTAGTTTAGTGGTGGCAGCGTGGGCGACCTGAGGTCCCGGACGATCACCAGCCGGGGGCGGCCAGGCTGGCCCCACACTGCAGAGCCTCAGCCAGCTGTGGGTCCGGAAGGACCCGTGAATCTCTAGGTGTCCATTCCCTCAGCAGCAAAGGCAGGCTCGGACCAGATTCTTCTGTTCTGAAATGTTCCCTCTCGAGCAGCCTTTTTCACAATTTCCCTTGCGACAGAAGGGCTGCGTGTCGTAAATAACTCCCTTCGCCAGCTCAGCTCCCCTCCCGGAGCGCTGCTCCCGCTCCCGCGAGCAGTGTTCATCTTCACAGCCCCCGCCCCCGAGGCAGACACCCAGGGAAGTACCTACTAAGCTAGGAAGTGGCAGGTCCTAGGGTCCAGGTGCAGCTTTTTTTCCTTTTACTGCTTTATTGAGGCACAATTCACAGATCATATAATTCACCCACTTACAGTGGACAATTTCGCTTTATTTTTGAATAATCAGAGATGTTCAGTCATCATCAAAATCCTTCTCATGACCTCAACCAAGAAATCCCAAACCTTCCAGGGGTCACCCCCAGGACCCGCTAGCCCTGAGCAAACAATGCTCTCCTTTCCGTCTCTAAAGCTGTCCATTCTAGACAGCTCATGTCAACGGAATCGGAGTCCACATCTCGTTTATCTGCTCACCAGTTGGTGGACACTGGGGCTGTTGGCACTTCCCAGTGTTGCCACTTGAGTTAGGCTGCTGTAAACATCCGTGCACATGCTTCATGTGGATGTCTGTGTTCATGTTCCTCGGGCAGACAGATGGCACCCGTGCCCAGCACCCACCTGGGACAGCCTAGGAGCGGGCAAACGCAGGCGCTTCGCTCCCCGCTGTCTGCAGGCCTGGTGGGCATCTGAGCACTGCCTTGTCCAGCATGCAGGTAACTTACTAGTTAGTACTGGCTCCACCTTGATAAAAAGATTTTTAATGACTATGTTTCTCTCTGTGTATGTAGTAGAGGCTCGATGCATGAAATTCGTGCAAGAGCAGGCCTTCCCTCCTCCGGCTGCTGGCATCGACTTCCCTCTGGCACCCGGGACTGGGCTTCCCTTGCAGCCCTGGCTTCATCTGGAAGGACGGACGTCTGGTCTAATTAGCATATCATGCTTTTAATATATATATATATTTCAATAATAAATCATGAGGGCTATTTAGTTTATTTATAGTACTTCAGAGATCTCCATGATTGCTTAACCATTAGCAGCCCAGATATCAAATGTATGTAAAGATGCAAGGAGTACGTTGACTGCATGGGGGTCTGTATAATAAACATATATTGTGTCCTCCGGGTGCCAAGCACTGGGGGAAGAGCTAGAGGACTCATGGACTCAAAGAACACAGCTCTGGAAATTACTCTGAAGCCACCCCTGCACTCTGCTCTACTTAACTTGCCAACTCTCGTTGCCCTGTGCTTCACGGACGCCAACGTCCGCCAAGGGCACGTCTCCTGCAGAGCGCGCACCATCCCCTGCGCGAAGTTTCCTGTGCTTCCCCAGCAGGTTCCTTCCCTGAAGGGGACGGTAGAAATCCACGCTTTCTTTCCCTCAGAGGTAGACTCAGAGGCCAACTCTACTGTTTCCTCACGTCACCAAGATCGTTCTACTTCTACTCCATTTTTTAAAAAATGTATTTTATTGATTTTTTACAAAGAGGAAGGGAGAGAGATAGAGAGCTAGAAACATCGATGAGAGGGAAACATCAATCAGCTGCCTCCTGCACACCCCCCATTGGGGATGTGCCTGCAACCAAGGTACATGCCCTTGACCGGAATTGAACCTGGGACCCTTCAGTCCACAGGCCGACGTGCTATCCACTGAGCCAAACTGGTCAGGGCTACTTCTACTCCATTTTAAGTGAAACAGCGACACACGGTAAGATTCATAACTTTCTGGCTGTAAATCCACATTGAGTTACTTGCTGGTCGAGTTATTCCATAAAACACGTGGAAGTGGGGTTTTTCCTTCTTCCTTTTCTTTGAAGTGGACGGAATACGTGTCCTCAAGTGCCATGCTCTTGCTTCAGAACGCTGTTCCAATACAGTGTTACAAGAAGTCTTTTTTCCCTGTTATTTTTAATATCGGTGCCTCTTCCCTTGTGACCGTGCCCTGAAAATGAATTAAGTGGAAGAGAAATGAAGGCTAATTTAATTTGAGAACCTACTTTCTCACACTGATTTGGGGTCAGAATATACACAAGTGAACTCTCCCCAAACCAGATAAGCATGCTACTTGTTCCGAAGGCCCCGTGGTTATTCAGTAACGCACACGTTTCCCACACGTAGTGGATACTCACCCGAACCAGCTTTTGGAAAGCCCGCCTCCAGTTACTTGTTATCTTTTCGCTGAGCCTCGTTACAACATTTGTTCATTCAGGGATAAAACAGGGTATTCAGAAACTTGCTTCCCTATGAGTGTGATTCTTGTAGAAATATTATTTCCCTTTTAAATATACTTATTTATTTTTTAACTAGAGGCCCGATGCATGAAATTTGTGCATGGAAGCGGGGGAAGTGGGGGAAGAGGGGGCTTAGTCCGGCCTGCGCCCTCTCACAATCCAGGCCTAAGCCAGCAGTCAGACATCCCTCTCACAAACTGGGACCCCTTGTTCCTTATCATCTGCCTGCTCACTCCTTCCCACTTGGCTTGCCGCTCTTTAGGGCTGCTGCGGAGGTGGGAGAGGCTCCTGCCACCGCCACTGCGCTTGCCAGCCCTGAGCCCGGCTTCTGGCTGAGTGGCACTCCCGCTGTGCAAGCACACTGATCACCAGGGGCCAGCTCCTGTGTTGAACATCTGTCCCCTGGTGGTCAGTGGGTGTCATAGCAACTGGTCATTTCAGTTGTTCTGGCCATTCCATCTTAACAGTTGTGTATGCATATACTGAGTGGCCAGATTATCATGACCACCCATCAGTACTTTGTTGGGCCATCTTTTGCCTTCAATATTGTGGCCATTCTTCTTGGCATTGACTCCACGAGATGTTGAAAGGTGATGTGAGGAATCTGACACCATCCTGATGGATAGCACTGTCCAGTTCTGTGAGTTTTGATGGTTGTGGGACCAGCTGCCTGATGGCTCTTTTAACTTCGTCCCACAAATGGTCTTTTGGATTGAGATCTGGTGATTATGGGAGCCACCTAAGCAAGGTAAAGTCTCCCTCATGTTCTTGAAACCACTCCTGCACAACACGATCACCGTGGCATGGCGCATTGTCTTGTTGGAAGAAGCCATCTCCATTGGGATACGCCACCAACATGATAGGATGAACCTGATCAGCAACGACACTTAGGTATGTTGTGCTAGTCAGACGTTTATAATGGTCTGGCCCTGTAGCAACTTCAGCGCGAAATTCTAACTAATTTGCCGACAAACTTCAGGTGGTCATAATGATCTGGCTGGCCACTCAGTGTATATGATAAGAGTACTATATGCCTATTTAACTTTTCCTCAAGGAACACTGATTTTCACTGAAGGGCTCATTTGCTCGAGGGTGGCCCACTTTCGTCTGTTTCTCAAGCACTTCGGGTTGGAGTGAGGCTTAGACTGCCTAGAAAATACTAATATGCTTTCTACTCCCGCCTCTTGCCTCTCCTCAGCGGCAGCACTGTCACAGTGTAAACAAAAGGGCTCGAGGACAGAAACCACACAGCAGCAGCCATCTCCCTCCTTCCCTGGCTCTTTCTTGTCAGTGACCAAGGATGGTCCTCATAATGGGAGTCTTTGACGGAGAAGTGCCTGGGTGGTGGGCAAGGACTGCAGGGAGACCAGAGGACCTGGACAGCACCGTGGCCGTGTCCGAGGCCCCAGCTGCTAGGCCTGCAAACCGTTACTAGAAAGAAGAAACAATGGGCGAGGCTGGTGACGGACCAGCTGAGGACCCTCACCCGTGATGGCAAACCTGGCGCGTCTGCCTCTTTGTTTCCCTCCAAACACCACGCTCGGCATTCCTCTGGAAGGAGGTCCAGATGAAGAAAAAGGCCGACAGCAAAAGCCTGCTGCGTTCTGTACAGCCTCTGCCATCCTCCCGGTGCCCAGCACTGCTCCTGGGAGAGGGTGCAAGTGCCCATCAATTATCAGTGTATGCAACCAGGTACTTAGGAAGCCACGAAAATGTTCCTGCCGCCCCGCTGGCGTGGCTCAGTGGTTGAGCCTCCATCTATGAACCAGAAGATCACAGTTCCATTCCCAGGCAAGGGCACATGCCTGGGTTGCGGGTTTGGTCCTCCACTAGAGGGCGTGCAGGAGGCAGCAGATCAATGACTCTCATTGGTGTTTCTCTCCTCTTCCCGTCCTCTCAGAAATCAATTTTTAAAAAAGTATATATTTTTTAAAAAACGTTCCTGCATAGATTCCTCTATCACACCCCCTTCTCCTCCAGGCTCTCTTCCCTGCGCTGACCCTACAACCGATCTGCTGTGGGAAGGATAGGCCTCCAGCTCTCCATCTGTGTTGAGCTGGGGATACCGGCTGCCCAAAGCCTACAACTGCAATTAGGGAGGGAAATTCTACTTTAAATCTGGGAGCAAACTGATGTGAGGAACAGAGGAAGCAGGTCCTTTGCTTGAGTCTGGGCACCCTGATACAGCCCGGAAGTGAAAAGGTGGCGCCTCTGCTTGATTGGCAGCTGAATGAAGTAGACCTGGGCGCCTGATTTCCTGATGGGGCTATTGATCCTTGGATACCTTTCCCACACGGGGAACTGAAGCCTGTGAGAATTCTCACGCGTTTCACGTCCCTTTTCTCGGGCAGAATTCCCTCTGCCTTGCTGGTTGACACGAAAAGACCCCCAGGGATATGTTGCAACAGTCCGAACGACTCCTGACCTGGAGACCCTTGGCACAGACGTTGCCTGGTTATGGTAACTACTGGCTGTGCTTTTTCCCTGGAAAGTTAAATTTGATCTGAGAAGCTACTTTCTCATATTGATTTGGGGCTAGAATCTTCTTCGTCTTCGTCTTCCCCTCCTTCTCCTCTTGTCAGCAAGGAAAGCAAACACAATGCAAGATTTTCCAGTAGCAGCTTCTCACCCTACTTCCCAACCAAGTGAACTTCTCCAAAGCCAGACTTCTAAATAATTTACTGCACTCACCTTTCACCGTCAAGGGCATAAAATAATTTTCCAACGTAACTCTGACATGATCGTAAAATGGTCATAGAAATATCTATTCACACGGCAAGGTTTTAGACAGTTTTTTTTTTAAATAAAAGAGATAAGTGTGAGTACATACAGGTATAACTTTTTGTATGAAATAGGCATGCATTGTTTAGAGTGAGTTCCAGACGCAATGAGATTCCACATCTAATCCCTTGGGGCTTGTCTCCTAATGACCTTCTCCGACATCTAACCACAAAGCCATTATCACACCTAAGAAAATTAGTAATTCCTCGGTTTTCCTTGGTAGTCGAGTTGCTGAAAAATGTCTTCCATCAATTTATTCTTTATTTTTTCTTTCAACCCAGGATCTAATCAATGGTCACATGTTGCATATAGTAGTTACAGTTGCTTTAATCTTTTTAAATCTAGACAGTCCTCCTGCTTTTTTTTTTCTTGTTGGGCTATGCCCCACATCCTGGGTTTGATTGTGTCCTCAAACACTCCTGGCAAAATCCCGTCAATGTGGTATTGTGTGCATCCTATGGAGTCAGGATGCAATTGCGTCTGATTGTTCCAGTATCACTGTGGGAAGTTCGATCACTTGGTTAATGTGGGAGATGGCTATACTTCATTGTCAAAGTCCATTTTCCCCTTCACAATTAGTGGGTCGTGTTGGGGGTGATTTTGGGGACCATTTGAGTACCATGTTTGCAACAACCTCTGGCTCAGGGACTTGGAAATCTATTGATGTCTTTGCTTAAATAAAAATTATTACACTGAAAGCTGCAAAATGGTGATGCTTCTAATTTTATTATTGTTTCCACATGTATTAGCCAAATTCTCCTGTGAAGAAGAGCTTTCTGTTTTTCTTCTGACAAACAGATTTCCTTTCATTTCAAACACTAGGATAAGATCCTAAGGCCGTTCCCAAGATTTCCTCAAGCGCCCAGCTCTCCGCCGCAAAGCAATTTCCGATGGGAGTCCCAGATGTGAGGCAGGCAAAGGGGGGTGGCGGGCGTGGGGAGGAATGTCTGAGCTGATAACAAACCCCTACTTCTGCGCGGCTCACAGGAAAAGAATGTGTAAGAAAGTAACAGTGTTCTTTGCTACATGGCCCTACACAAGATTGGCAACAATCAGAGATGGTGTAGGGTCAGTCCTATATGGCATACGGTGGTAGTAACTGTTTAATTTTTGTGTTCTTCTGCTGTAGCCACTATGCTGGCTTCCAATCTCGGACAATCTGTGCATGTTCCCTCCATGTGCAAGGTTACTGACCAGCAGTATCTTCTAAATCCAGACATAGGACAATGGTTATAGGGCTCTTCATGTTCCTGCCTTCTCAGCCACACAGGATGCCCAGCGCCTGGACTCAGGGAATACATCAGACTGTTCCTAGCTCCACACCAAACTGGCCTCTCTCCTGCTCTAGTTCAAATACCAACTGCATTCTCTTCCATCCCCAGCAGGGCTGTTTGAGGGCTATGGCCCCTTTCTCCTGGCCTCCCTTATGGTTCCAATAGTCAATTAGCCAGTCAACACCAAGCAACTGCTTTGTATCCAGAGCTGAGCTAGATGCTACAAAAGGTGCAAAGATACGGGACCTGGTCCCTGTCTTCAAGGAGTTTACCTGTTTGGAGAGATAATATCATAGAAAGATGCAGCTAAAAGGTGACCTAGTCGTCTGGGAGTGTCTGTGAATGAATTTGTGTGTGTGGGGGGGGGCAGGGACAGTAAGTTTGTATAAGAAACTCCATGAACTGGTGTTCACATTTGGATATCTGTGTTGTACTGTGGTTCATGTCCTGGGGTTTGATATGATCCTCAAAAAGGGCGGTGACTCCATTCCTCCACCGCTGCCATGCTAATGACCAAGAGGGAAGAGTTGGGGGCTGACTCTGCTTAATGGATCCAAGCCGCAGCATTGCCACACGTGATCAATATAAAAATTACTAATGAGACAGTTGGCTTTTACTAGTACGTTTTGGAAATTCAACATGTATTTTACACCTGTTTCATATCTCAGAACTAGCTATGTCGTAAGTGCCTCCATGGCTGGTGTATTAGAAAGCACACGTCTAGAGAACAGAGGGGAAAAATAGAGTGAAGGAGAAGAAACCCACCTTCCTGTAGTGGGCATGGGGAGCGGGTTGGGCAGTGGCCCTTTTTTATGACACACGTCGTCACCAATCACACGTCATCACAGAGCGCCCCTCGTCTTCACAGAGAAACGATCAAACCTTCTTCCCAGTGGCCTCATAGCTGCCAGGGCCGGAGACCAGTTGCCAGCGTTGAACAGAACCATTCCCACACACGGGTGGAGCCATCTATGAGGTGAGTGGCATAGACTTGTGTGCTCGAAAATACGTTCATCTCACCTGTCCTGTGTGAGCCACCCATTAAAACACTTTAAAAATGTTTTTATTGATTTTAGAGAGGAAGGGACGGAGGGGAGAGAGACACTTTGACAAGAGAGAAAAATCAATCCATATGCCCTGATCAGGAATAGAACCGACAACCTTTTGGTGCATGGGAGACGCTCCCTCCACCCACTGAGCCACACCGGCCAGGGCTTAACACACTTTTTTGAACAAACACTTTGCCCACGTATCTAGTAAAATGTGCAGACAGAGGCCGGGGGCTGCGGGGTGGGGGAGGTGGGGTGTATACTAGCCCGAACCAAGCACGGTCCTGCCTTGTGGTCAGGAGGGAGGCGGTGGCGAGAGCTGTTGAGGGTCGGCCACACGTTGAGAAGGAAGATCACCCACCCAGCTCTCCAACAAGACCAAGCCTCCTTCGCAAAACCCACGTTAGAAACTTGAGGGCTAGAAACACCCTCAAGTCGTCACCAGGTATGTTAGCATAGGCTGACTTGCTGAATTTGAAAACTAGAGCCAAAACCCCTTTAGAAATGTTTTGTTTTCGTGGGGAGGAGGGAAAGGGACGAATGGAGAAGGTGTGGGCTCCTTTGTTGTCTCACGCTGGGGGGATTTTTTTTAAAAACATAATTTATTGATTTCAGAGATGAAGGGAGAGAGATAGAAACATCAATGATGAGAGAGAATCATTGACAGGCTGCCTCCTGCACACCCTCCAGTGAGGATCGAGCTTGCAACCTGGGCATGTGCCAACCAGGAATGGAACTTGACCTCCTGGTTTATAGGTTGGTGCTCAACCACTGAGCAACACTGGCCGGCCATGATAGGGGAGCTTCTTAATGACGGGAGAGGCATCGGCAGGATAGCCCAGTGACCAGAGATGGTGAAGAAGAGCGAGGGGCAAAGTGCAGGTAATAGACACAAACTTCATCCGCCTTCAGAGCTGTGCCCATTCCTGACTGGGATTAAACACCTGTCTGAGAGGTAACAGAGCAGACCCATCCGATGCGAATGCTTACATCGGGAAGGCTGTGGGGGATGGTGGTGAGGGTCCAGGGTTCGGGAGTCTGAGAGCCCACCCCCTGTATGACTTGGGGGGAAGTTACTTCACCTCTCTGTGCCTCAGTTTCCCATAAGCAAAAAATGATTAATAGGATTTGATGAGATCATGTACATAAAGAGCTACATGGTATGTAGCTGTTAAGATTAATCTTGGCATTCTGTCAGGAATAGTGTGCTCCCTGATTTGTTCCTGAAGTTTACAAGGCTGCCGACTGTACATCCAGCCACGCTGGTGGGAAGCAGGCACATTCACATGGTTTTCTCTTCCGATGGCAAAATTGGGGCAAGGAGATGAGAAGGAGTCGCCGGAAGGCTCAGCGCCCGGGATTTCCCGGAGGACCAGGGCTTCGTGTGCTCAGAGGCGGAGCGGGATCCAGGCTGCGCTACTTAGCGCGGTCACCCTGGGGAGGCCCCCGTTTCCCCGAGCCCGCGGCTGTGCGGCTATCAAACAGGGTGAAGACTGTGCCCGAGGTCGCAGCAGCTCAGGGACACGGACGCACGAACGAGCACGAGGTCCGGGCTCGGGAACATGTCTCCCCGACTCTGGTGATGACTGTGGTGTCAGAGCAGATCCACATGGCGCAGGCAGGCCGGCGGGCGACGCTGGGATGGGCCCCAACGCCGGGCACCCAGCAGACCATCAGGAGACGTTTGTGGAATGAATGCACGTCCTCTGGCGGGGAGGGAGGGGGTAGGCAGCCGGCTGACTCCTCGGAGCATTGCCTTGCCCTCCTTCCCAAAGCCCGAGCCCAGGCCCTTCTTGGCAAAGGGCTGAAACCCACTGGTCCCGGGCGCCCGGCGGAGCCGCGCGAGGGCGCCCCGCCTGGACGCGCACCGATATGGCCGCGCTCCCTCCGAAGCCTTTTTTTTTTTTTTCCCCCTGGTTTGCGGTTTACTTAAGCATTTACAGCTCCCGGGAGCAGAGGAGCTGCTGGAAGCAGTCAGGCCGAGGTCGCGGTCTGCATTTGGTTTGTGCACCCCAATCTCCCCCTGCCCCCCACCTCGGCGCTGGCAAATGACAACACAGCTGCCCTGTTTGTGCCCGGGAGGCAGAGTCCCACCTCCGCGGGGCGAGAAAGCGCACGCAGCTCGGCTCACGAAAGTGCCCCGGAGCCGCCAGCCCGTGCCCTTCCCCCTCCCCTCCCTTTTGCAGGGACCGTCGCTCTCAGACTTCGTTTTCTGTGCAAACCCGAGCTGATTAAATAAAGACGACCTCGCGCCGTTAATCCCTGACCGCAAACACTGGCGTTTCTATGCCCTGGATTTCTGACATTCTTGGCTCGCGCACCCGGCGCGGGGAGGGAGGGTTCCAGGCGTAAAAACTTCCCGAAGCTGCAACCCGAGCTGCTCCGGTCCCCGCTCCCAGCGGCACCTGGAAGCCCGGGTCGCAGGCCCGCCGGAGGAGGGTCCCCAACGGGCGGGGGCGTCCTCCAGGGGCGGCTTTGGGTGGCGGGTCCCAGACCCCGCCAGCTCCGGGCGAGGACCCCAGTGCGGACCCTGGACACCCCCTAGGACGCCCCGCCCCGCCCGCCCGCGCATCCATTTAGAGCTCCTCCCGCGGCGCCGGGGATTCTGGGACTTGTAGTCCGTCCCGTCGCCCCAGGGCCTCCGCGACCCCGGCCTCGGACTACATTGCCCAGGGAGCCTCCCGGTCTATATAAGGCTCTGGGGAGCCGCTTCAAAGTGCAGTAACCATGTGGCTGTGCTGCTGAGGCGCTTCCTCAGGCTCGCCGGGTGGGAGGAGAAGAGGAGAAGGAGGAGGTGGAGGAGGAGGCAGAGAGGGTGGAGAGAGAAAGCCACGCCGAGAGGAGGTGTGGGTGTTCCGCTTCCATCCTAACGGAACGAGCTCCCGCTTCGCAGCATGGGATTACCCGGCGACTGCTGACCCCGCTCCTCGCCCTGCGCCCCCAAACCGGCGTGGCTCCCCGGGCAGCAAGGTAGCGGCTGGGGCCGGGCCGAGGGTGCGGGGAGTTGGACTGCCCCCAGGACGCACAAGTTTTTGCGCCGCTCTCTGGGAGTTATTTGGTGGATTTGCAAGCACTTGCAGGCATTTGTGGGTTCTTTTCCTGCGGGCCTTTTTTGGGGGGTGGGGTGGGGGAGTGGGTTTATTTGCGGTTAAAAACATGTTGACTCCAGTGACTCGCTTTGAGGGCGACCCTGTCCGGGCTGGAATGGCATTCCCCTGAGTTGGAAACTTGCAGCAGCTGCA